>JAWRVF010001006.1:0-123592 GCA_036785485.1 Physcomitrellopsis africana
GGATGTCCAGTGCATGGTGGTTGTCCTTGGAGACCTTTGGGGGCGTGTCCGTCCTTGAGTGAGGTACACGGTAGCGAATGGGTGATTGTTGGGGTTGGGGAGTGGAGTGTCGGAGGAACAGTAGACGGGGGATTGCTCACCAGTACGGGCACGCGTGGATTGCAGGACCCCGCGATGTCGGGCATGCTGTCGAACCTGACGTACCCCGCGCACAAGGAGCAGCTGGAGCAGCGCATGGCAGCGGTGCGAGAGGATCCGACCCTGAAGCCGGTGTTGGAGGAGATCGAGACCGGCGGCCCTGCTGCGATGATGAAGTGAGTTGTGGGATGTTTTTGTTTTTGTTTGTTTGGTTTTATTGTTTATTTATTTTTGTTGTGGTGGTTTGGCGAATGGAGCGTGTTTGTGAGTCAATGTGAGAGGCGGGCGGTTGGCAGAGTCTGAGAGGTGCTGGGATGTTTGGTTGCAGGTACTGGAACGACCCCGCAGTCCTGAGCAGGCTCGGGCAAGCCATGGGCGTGGGTGTGCCGGGAGCGGACGGGCTTCAAGTTCCTGGGGAGTCGGCGAATGATGAAGAGGAGGAAGAGGGTGAGGAGGAAGACGATGAATTGACCGTACATCACACCGCCAGCACCGGTGACGTGGAGGTATGAGGGGGCGGTTCGGCGCCAGGAGTCGTTGACGTTATGAGCACGTTTCCTGAGCCACTGTTGGCGTGGGGTTGCTCGGTTGTGTCGTGTAGTTGAGACGGGGGTCGCAGCGGGCAGAGCGAGAGGAGGGAGGGATTTTGGGTGTCGAGTCTGGATGGTTGATGGTGGCAGGGAGCAAGAGTGGGTTGGGCGAAGGGCGCTGGTGTGGTTATGTCGTGGGGTGTATGCGATGCAGGTTGGGCGAGCCTTGGTTGGGAGGAGTGACGGATTGTTTTTGGTGGTGGGCATGTGTGGGCAGGGTCTGAAAATTCTTCTACGAGAGGGTGCAGACAAGGACGAGAAGGATGCGGAGGGGAGGACTGCGTTGCATTTCGCGTGTGGTTATGGAGAGGTGCGCACATTCATGCAACCCCGCTGCGTTTGTTGTTGTTGTTGTTGTTGTTGAGGTGGGCGGAGGGCTTGTCCGGATGCTGAGAAGTGGCCAGCAGGCACAGCTGGAAGGAGGCGTGCGCGAGCGTTTTGTGTGAATTGCGTGTCTGGAGTAGAAGGACGATTGGTGTTTGTGTGGAGTCAGGGTGTACGGTGAATGGAGGTCCCCTGCCCCGGGAAGTGCGGGGGAGTGTGGGCTCGACTAGTGTGCGAAGTGGTTGGATTGGGCTGGTGGGTATGGCAGTGTTTTGGGTGCGGCACGTTGGGCAGGGCAGCAGAGTAAACTGGGAAGGTTGGAATGTTGCAGGTGAAATGCGCGGAGGCGTTGCTGGAAGCCGGAGCGGCAGCGGATGCGCTGGACAAGAACAACAACACAGCCCTGCACTATGCTGCCGGTTACGGTCGTGCGGAATGCGTTGAGCTGCTTCTGAAGAACGGCGCTGCTGTGTAAGATTTCGATTGCCCAGATGACATGGATTCCACCGCGCAGAGTCGTGCAGAGCACGCGAATGCGTAGCACGGCGTTTGTGAGGGGCAGGCGTCCGCCCCCATGGGGGCGACGTTGAGGCGTGGGGCGAGGGCGGGTTGCGATGGTTGTTGGGTTGGTTGGGGTGGAGCGTATGAACAGGAGTTGTTTTGAAGCGCATTGCAAGGGGTGGGACGTAGGCTGAGAGAGTTGGGCGTTGGTTGTGCAGGACTTTGCAAAATTTGGACGGGAAGACGCCAATCGACGTGGCGAAGCTGAACAACCAGGACAAGGTTCTGCAGCTGTTGGAGAAGGACGCTTTCCTGTAAATTGGTGGACGATGATGGTGAGCTGTGCGGAGGCCGCTACGAGCAACGTCAGGGGCACAGTGTAGTTGATTCTCGGGCAACGAGAGTGGAGACCATTGTGGTTGGATACCATGTCGTAACGATCGTAGAGTTCTTTGCAGGGCGTAAGGTGTAGTTCGTAGTGCTGTGCGGAGTATTACGTTGCGCAGCTGTAGTTGTGATTTTTGTTAGAGCGTCTATCTGAGTCGTGTAGGTTTTGTCACGGTCGCATCCTGTGGCCCGTCCGCGCACTTTGTGTATGTATGCTTTCTTGAACATCGGTTTAAGGCGTCACAATCGAGAGATTTTGTGAGGGGATGGATGATTGGATGGTCTGTCGTTGAGTTAGCCGTTTTGGAATGATGTGGGGGTTATGGGGAGGAGTTCGCTGTATGTTGGGTGGTTAGGTACGCAGAGCCAAAAAAATGTGTTGGAGCAGCTGTTTGGCGGACATCATTGACGGCTGGAGTAGTTAGGCGGCGATTTCTGCACTTTCTAGTTGTGGCTTTCACACCATGTTCATGGTTTTGCATGGAGGATTGTTGTTATTTTGGTCGTTACTTGGATTCTTGGCATGGAAATTGGAGATTGTGAGGGAGGTGTCCGAGGACGGAAGTGTGGGATCGTTCGAAGGCCGACCACGACGACGTGAAGTGTGTTCGTCTTTGCAACAAGATGTGAATGTCGTAACTATCGCTGTAGGTTTGGAAAGATCAGCGGCGACATGCGTGTTTGGGCTTGGCACAGCAGTGCAGAGCAGCGTCCAATCCCACCCATGTGCATCTTGGTTTGAGTCGGCGTTGGAGTTGGGTCAGGGGGTGCATGGGTGTCACGGGGAGAGCTGTGAGTCGGATGGTGCGAAGAGAGCGCGCGTCACTTCACGGTAATTTGGTAGAGATGGGACATATTTTGGAAGCACGATTCAAGTGGTCTGTGAGATGTGATGCCGATGCAGACGATGAGATGTGAAGAGCTTGAGTTGGGAGAACATGATGTGACGGCCTTGTCGTGAGCAAATCCTTACAAGGATCTTGACACCTGCAGGGAATTATGACATGGTTCCTTGGGAGTTTGCATGCGGCGAAAATCTTGGAGCTGTAACCAGGGCTTGCGATGTTATGTATCCGTGTTGGTATGACATTGTTGGGTGGGTAGAGCAGTCAAGTGGCTTGCGTGCAAATTGAGCATTGTGATGGAAGGGTGGGAAGAGACCTCGCTCGTCTTAGTTTGCTGGGTTCCCTCTTTTGTGTTTCCTTTGCGGGGCGGACGGTTCTTGAATTTGTCATGGAGATGTGAAATTTATCACATTTCCATACACCATGTGTTACGTGGGGGAATATTGAGCTGTGTGATTGGAAAGCGCAGTAATAATAAAAACAGTGGTGCGATGGCATTTGTTTACAGCGTAGTTATTCGAATACTGTTCACAACGCGATTATTAATACGATGGTTCGCAATGGTAAGTAACTTTCTGGAAGCAGTGGTCGTCTCACACTTGATTCCTCAATGCACCACGTTGGAATGTGCATTTTTGCCTAAATGCCAGCAGGTGATCTTCGATTAGGGCACGCGCAGCCCACGTCACAGTTGCTAACTGAGCAGGATGGTTTAAAAGTTCAAAACTGCTCTGTTGTGTTTTCTAGTATTTGGATGTTGGTAAGTATTTAGTTTGATTTGTTTAGTGAACATTTGGCAGCAAAGGTTTTTACCATTGAGATGTGAAGCGTATAGAAAATTGGGAGTCATACTGTTATAAAGTTGTACCATATTTGAAAATCCATACCTGCAGTCTAATCACACAATTCACTTACAATGACCAGTGACTCATGAGGTTTGACCGATGGAAACTGTTACCAGGCTTTTTATAAAGTCAAAGTGATAAGTCTTTAGAAGTTTAAACAACAAGAATCTCACTTTAAAGCAAAAATAAAGTAAGATAAATTTGCAGTCATCTTCAGTCGTTGTAAACACCTTCCATGGTCTGTAGTTATCTCATGGCTTGTGTAATTTCGTTGTGTTTTGATGTCTAAACGAGCTTGTTGAAGTTTGTTGATGGAATTGGAGATTCTTGTGTTGAAATGCAAACACAAATTTTTGACACCTTAATACAAACAATCATGTCAGTATCAGAGTAAAGTCTTCATCCGTATACAACAATTGTATTGGTATCAAAATAAGGTCTTTTTTTTGCACACGACCAGGCAGTTTATTCCATTATTTTTTCTTCAAAAACCTACGGGTTTCTACAGGCGGACTACTGAACACAAGATGCACTCGCCCAAACAAAGAATGCTACAAATCTCCGTACTTGAGGATGGAACGAAAGAGCACAAGCCCCTCGAGACGAAGAGGCAGCGCGGCGCCTGGGCAAGCCAAGTCAGCACGATCGGTTCCGTCGTCGTGGCAGGCCAGGTGGAGCAGCTCCACGGCTCTAGAACCCTCAGGATCCATGTCGTTGTTCTTCTCGGATGTTCCAGGTTCTTCCACACTCTTCCTGTCGCGCGCCTGGTGTGTGCTTCCTTCCGCTTGCTTGTGCCATCGTCCGCTCCCGCGTTGTGGTATATGTAGCGGCGTTCGGTTCTGGGCTGCGCATCGCTGATTGCTGATCGAATTGAGTGTTACGACTGGAGTGTTGTCGACGCACGACGCAGCGTGTTCATTCGTGTTATCGAAAGATTTGTTGCAGCCGATATCACAGTGAGGGCCCAGGTTTTTTTTCTCTTGGAATTCCTTTGTTCAGCTGATCGATCCCAACACTTGTAGGTTGTAGCTTGGTGGCATTTCAGTTGAGCTTTGTGAGGGTGATCAGTCGGTAGAGTGCATTCCTTGGGGTCGCGCATCGTTGAGAAGCCGAGAGGTAGATATGGCTGTGTCGCTGTTTGGCGGTCGTGGCAGCAGCATCTTGGATCCTTTCGAGTTCGGCAGCGTGTGGGAGCCTTTCTCGGTGCTGGAGAACGGGCCGTCCCGGCGATTTGCGAGCGACGCGCACGCCGTGGCAAACACGCGGATCGACTGGCGTGAACGCCGGAGGCGCACGTGTTCAAAGCCGACCTGCCTGGGCTGAAGAAGGAGGAGGTGAAGGTGCAAGTGGTGGAGGGGAGAACACTGGAGATCAGCGGCGAGAGGAAGAAAGAGGAGGTGCAGAAGGGCGATACATGGCATCGGGTGGAGCGCGCACAGGGCAGTTTCATGCGACGGTTCCGGCTGCCGGAGGGTACGAACGTGGATGAAGTGAAGGCGCAGGTGCAGGACGGGGTTCTGACAGTGACAATTCCCAAGCTTCAGAAGCCGAAGCCACAAGTGCGGCAGATAGAGATCGCGTGAGGTGTGGAGGCGCGAAGGTGCGGTGGTACGGCTGGCTGGAGGTGTGGAGCGAAACAGAAATGACCACTACCGAGGGATTCATGGCAGTGCTAGAGTAGGAATACGCAGCATTCCGCTGCATGCTTAGCGTGATTGTCAGATGGAGTAGAGGGATCTGGATGATCGCCGACAGTTTTGGACGCTGGGGTTTGCGGTCGGGCGGCCCCCATGCTTTGCACACGAATTATGGACCATGCGAATGAGAGAAACACGATGCACTGAATTTCCATGTCTAGGATTGCAAAGGCTTGTTGGTGGGTGGGTGTGTGTGTTTTCTTTTTGCATGCCGATGTGCTTGCATGATCATGATGAAAATGTTGGGCGCCGCGAAACTGAAGAACTCGGATGGGCAGCTCTCGTTCGGGGTGCGGGAAATGTGGGACTGGTCGATAGTCCGCGTGATTCTGGTAGCTTTGGGCTGGGTCTGGATGACGTTGATGTCACGAATCTTGGTCAGTTGTGGTTGTGAAGGGGTGTATTTACGAGTTGGTTTGGTGATGCCACAACCCAATTGGCGGCGAGACGAGCAGCGGAACTTGTTGGTGAATGATTTCACAGTGCGTGTAGTGCGCAATGTTTCGTTCCGTTTCGTGCGCAGATGTCAAGTTCCATGGATTGAATGCAGTTCCCTGTCACCAGATTGAGTGGCCTCGAGTACGGGGGAGGGTTGCAGAGGTGAGACAGATCGGAGGTGGGGGAGGCAGAGGCCTGCATTTGAAGAACTCCACCACCAGCCCGTCGGTTTTCTTCAGGGTGCTGTTGCCGTATCAGTTGACCACCGTCATGAGCGTAACGTCCTGTAGGTGTCACACCACCAGTTTGAACCGATTCGTCATGAACTTAGTGGTGGATACAAATCATGTTCATGGGTCACGGAGATGGCCTTGGTGCTCATATCATGCATGGAGCGCGCAGCTCCAATGATTTCACAAGCATCGGTGGCTGTTCTCACCACCAATCACCAGCAGTTCCTGAAAGATTTATGTGTGATGCGACACCGTTGTGCACAAAGGCTAGACCTCGGACCTGGAAAAGGATTACGTGAGGCCGATGTCAATGGGAGCGGTAGTTATCTGCCGTCCAAGTGGGAGCAGTTCGCACTGAAATTTGGACCAGCTTGCTTGAGTTGCTCGTACGTTGAGATCTTTCGCTGCTGTGGCAGGTTTAAAAATCAGTAAAATTCCTATAATCAAGAAATCCAAGGCTATCCATGTAGAGGTCCTAGATGGGAGATATTACTTATAAAATCAATCCATTAGAAGTAATATTAGACAATAATAGTAGTCAGATTATATTTAATATCATTAGGCCTTCCTCTAATTCAATCATCAGAACTTTCTTGGTTTGAAAGATATAATCTCCCTATAGATTACATATCTTGTAAAATTAAACTTCTTAGAATATCACAATCTATTATTATTAAACTTGATAGAAAATATCATACACTTTATAGATCCAAAACCATAAAGACTTTGTTTATTAAAATTAAATTTTTTATAAAAGCAATCAAGAAAGACACTTCTTTTGTTGTTTATGTAACTTTGTAATCTAAAGCAGCAAGTATTCCAACAACCCTTTCAAAAAAATACAAAGATTTTAAAGATGTATTTATAAAAATAAAAATAAAAAAAAAAAAATCTGGACATCTTGTTAGAATATTATTTATATGATTGTACTATTGATCTTTAAGATGGCACACATCCACCTTTTGGTCCAATTTATATCTTATTACAAAATGAGGTTACAACATTGAGAGAGTATATTAACAAAAATTTAGCAAAAAATTTTATTCGACATTCAAAATCTCTTGCTAGTGTATCTATATTCTTTGTGAAATAAAAATATGGATCTCTACAAATGTGTATTGACTATTATGACTTCAACAAAGTGATCATAAAAAATTATTATCTTTTGCCATTAATATCTAGGTTCCTTGACCAAGTTGGCCAAGTTAAGATCTACACCAAAATAGATCTATGTAGAGCTTATAATCTTGTATGTATCAAAGAAGGGAACGATTGGAAGATTTCTTCTTGTATAAGATATAGACACCTTAAGTACAATGTCATGCCTTTCACCCTTATAAATATGTTGTTATGTTGTGATTTGACTACCATGTGAAAATCATGTAAATAAATATTCAATGTACAATTTATTACACAACTAGGTGAGAGTTATGTCAGTAGATTTTAGTTGGTTACAAAATATAGTTAGATTACTATTTTGAAAGAAGTTTGTTTAAAAGGACTTCTATCAAGGTTTGTACAACCTCAATTTTTTTTTATAGTGATTTTTGAGGTTGATTTTATATTGATAATAACTTTTATATATTTTGAGTCATCTTTATTAAACATTGGTGATCCTTGAAATCTTATTTTATTTTATTTATTTGATATTTAGATCACATACTATATAAATCTTATTAGAAATAGGATTGAAAAAGAATCTTAATACTAAAAAGGATAGTTGGGCCATCCGTGTGGATGAATGGAGATAGATAATAGAAATCTCTATTTCTACTAGCCAAAAGTCATGCCCAATGGACTTCAAGGAGGCTGTGTAAGGCTTTATTAAGAATTAGGATTTTTCTATTAAGCTCAGTCAAATATCAAAGATCAAAATCAGCAAATTAAAGTTTTTGGCTATGGTTTTGGTACAAAAATTGAGTGATTTGGAGTTTTTATTAAAAATATAAGCACTCAAAGTCAAGGTGTCAATTTTGTACCTACTATCATTCTTTGAATTATAATTCATGCGTATAGAAAGCAATAAAGGATCAACAACTAAGATTGGAGAGAGCACTTTTTTGGCTATATTTTAAATAAATAGCTTGATAAATTTTAAACAAGGATAAAGGAGATATTAGGAGTTAAAATTAATACTTAAATTCTAAGGACAATAAATTTTTTATTTAATTAGTGGTTGTATTTTAAGCTATATTTTAAGCAATTTGTCAAGGTTTTGGCTCAAAATTTTTAAGAATGTGTATTTTCATGTTATAAAGCTTCACACAAATTTTTGTAGTATTAAGATTTTGAATTTTTAAAATATGAAGAAAATAGTGCTTAGATGTCTATAATCTTTGATTTTAAGCACCTGCTAGGATTTTTGAGATATTTGACAATCAAAAATAAATCTATAGTTGATTTTTTTAAAATAAATTTTAAGGTTATAAGCTATACTTTTGAAAAATTTGACAAAAATTGAATTGTTAGATCAAGAGTTATTGGATCCTAAAATTTAAGAAGAAATCAATCATATGTAGGTAAATGAAATATTGAAGGATTTTATTATAATTTGAGCATTTTGTGCAAACTAAAAGGGGTTTTGAGAGCCAAGACTTTATAGAGGTGAAAAGATAGATATATAGAGCTATAATAATATTTTTGATGTAAAGATGAGATTTTGAAAGGAGATTATAGTTTTTTTTTGAAGTTATTAAGAATCTAACTTATCAAAAATTAGTTAGTTATGATTTGGCATAGGAAAGAATGTTAAGTTTTTTTTTATATGCCATAAAAAAATCATATGTATAAATCTATTTAAATATAATAGATTTTTATTAATATAATATTTTTTTAATATTATTGTATTTATTTATCTTCTTTATTAAAAAAATCACTTATTGGAATCTTGCCAATAAATTACAAATAAACTTGCTATAGCTAAGTACCCAATATATTCCAAAATTAAAAATCACGCCACATAATAGTACTAGCCATTGTCTAATATTTGATGAATGATATATTTTGTGAATTCTTGGATGACTTTATTATATGTAATTTGGATGATATCTTGATTTATTCCAAGACTTTAAAAGAGCATGAATAACATGTCTGGATTATTTTACAAAGATTACAAGATATTAGACTATATGCCAAATTAGAGAAATATATATTTCATGAGCCCTACATAGAATTTCTTGGCTATATCATTTCAAATGAAGACTTAATGATGGATTCAAAGAAGATTAAGACCATTAACAACTAGATAATTTTAAAATTAGTATATAATATTTAATACTTTTTTAGATTTATAAATTTTTATAAGATCTTTATCAATAATTATTCTCAAATAGTTGCTTTGCTTCTACAATTGACATGCAAGAATAAGCTTGAATGAAGATCAAAAGCAAAAAAAGCCTTTAAATGCTTAAAAACAACATTCACCACAATCTTTGTCTTGATTCAGTCACACTTTTTAAAATCATTTTTTATGAAAATTGATGCCTCTGACTTTGCATTGAAAATAGTCTAATTACAATCAAAAAGAAAAGAGAAATTACATCCAATTGCCTTTTAATCCAAGAAATTTTTGATTGCAAAGATTTATTATGAAATCCATGGCAAATAACTTCTTGCTATTATGGATTCTTTCTAGCAATGGTGCCATTTGCTTGAAAGGACTTCACATCTAATGGCTATATATATAGATCATAAAAACCTTGAATATTTTATATCAACTTGTATTTTAAATCATTGTCAAACTTGTTGGAGGATATCTCTATTTTGTTTCAACTTCAATATTACATATCAACTTGCAAAATAACAAAGATTGTAAGATTTTTTATTAAGACAATCAAACCTTGTGCCAAAAGAAAGAGATATAATATATAATTAGCAATGGATAATACTCTTGAAACTTAAGAAATTTTATGTTTGAATAACTTATGTATCAATTTTAGTGGATTTTTTTATTTCTTGATCAAGTTTGTACAACCTTGATTATAAACCTTCTTATTTTTTAATAATAAATATTATTTTAACAATATTCACAATGATTTGAATAAATTCAAGTTTGAAAAAGGTCTTCTTTACTTTGAAGAATGTTAGTATATTCTAAAAAAGCCATTACACCTTCATGTTCTTTAAATGCGTCATTACTTACCAATTGCAGGACGTTTTAGGTTCAATAAGACATTAGAACTCATTTCTAGAGAATTTTGTTGGCTTCAAATATAAAAAGCTATCAAAAAATTTGTCCTTTCTTGCCACACATATTCTAGATCAAAGAATCCTTAACATCTTTCATATAGACTTCTTCAATCACTATCAATTTTAAAACAATTGTAATCTTGTATTTCTATGGATGTCACGGATATAAGATTTATTCTAATAATTATCTAGATAACATGGATAGATAGAAATAAATAAAAATAGGTTATTTTATTAATATTTTATAAACAAACTTCTTAGAAGCTTCATAGATGCAGTTTTATCTCTATACATGTCTTTAGGTGATTGGTTGGTTAAAAACTTAGCTAATAAGTTAGCCACATGTTACACATATTTGTAGCTTGTAGAACAAATTAAGTATGTGGCACACATATAGAAAACTTGTCTTGCAAGTTTGACATGTATCTTGTAAATTAGATACGTGTTAGAGATCCTATAGAATATTGCCACATAGCTCTTAGGTAGATAGTATATACAGAGACAAGAGTGAAGCCTTCTTCACTCTTGTTAATACCTTTTTTATTCTTAGTTTTGTTTCAAGAATCTCTAGTCTTCTTATTTTTAGCAATAGCTATTCTAATTTTAATATCATTCCATCTTTTTTAGTGATTTTATATTCTTTTGAGTGATATGAGAGCGTATTGATATTTTATTCTTTAATGATTTATATCCTTGATAGTTTGACAAGAGTGAAGATTCGTTATTCTTATTTTGTGTTTAAGAAGTGAGTGGATTATCCCACTTCTATTGTTATATTTGAAGGTTGTAGACTATCCACCTTTGAATTCATATTCTTTATTTTTTAACCTTAATTTTTTTTTAAAAGAGAATGAATTATCTTTTTTTATAAAAATTTTAATTTGATATTAGAGGTTGCAGGTTATCATTCTTTAATTCAAATTGTAGAATTATTAAATTATCTAAGATGGAAGAAAAGATCATGGATGCTACACTTAGTAGAAGTGAGAATAGATTTGTAACTATCGCAGATCTTCAAGAACTTGTCAACACTTTTAGGATAGAAATTTTACGAATCATTAATATCAATTATGGAAGTACTATTCCTACATTTGTAGAAGAAGTCCATAGCCTATGCCAAAAAATTATATAATTGAAGAAAGTAAGTAAATCAGCCTTACAATCAAATCTAAGAAGTCTTGCTTCTATTAGCGTGAAAGAGACAAAGATTAGTGTACCTTAAAAGTTTGATGGAATAAGATCAAAATTTTGAGGATTTTTGCAACAAATCAAATTATATCTAAGATTGCATATTTTCCATTACCTTAATAGATTTACTCAAGTTGGATTTACAAGTGCATTTATATCTAGAACTGTTCTTTTTTGACTTGCACCTTTGATGGAAAAAGATTCACGACTCCTATATGATTTGAATTCATTTCTTAAAGTGTTTACAACCACATTTGGAGAAAGTGATTAAGAGAGGGTAGTAGAGACCAAGCTTTTATCTTTACGACAATGATCACAATTAGCTATAATATATACTGTAGAATTTCAAAATCTTACTTGCAAGGTGGAGTGGAAAAACAAAGCCCTTATCAATTAATTTTGTTATAGATTGAAGGATAATATCAAAGACTTGTTATTAATAATATTAAAAATAGATTTTTTGGAATAATTTATTATTCAAGTCATTGTATGTGACAATTGATTATTTGAAAGGCACCAAGAATATAGATTTGGTTGAAGTAGAATAAATCAATTAATGACAATAATTCCTAAATTTTTAAAAACTTATTTGACTAAATTAGAATCAATGCAAATTGATGCAGTATATTTTAAACCTCTCACCAAATAAAAAAAGGTTTAACATTGTCAAGAAGATTTGTACTTATATTGTAGAAAAATTAAGTACATTGCTCAACATTATTCAAAGAAGTAATGCAATAACAAAATAAGGAGTATGATTATTAATAATATGTCAAAAAATGAGTTTCTCCAACTACAATAGGAACCGTGTGTCACGGACATAGAATATAGAGTAGAAGTCTAAACAAGAAGTTCAAGAAGAACTGGCAAGAATTGGATTAATCAGATGAATATAAAAACAACACTAGAGAGGTGAGCTAGAGCTCCAAGAGGTATGTTGTCGAGAGTGAAGAACTCTTCAGCCTCGACTCCAATATATATTCCTACCTAGGAAGCTTCTCAAGCAACTTCTACCAACTAAGAAGCTGCTCAAGCAACTTCTACTAACTAGGAAGCTTCTCAAGCAACTTCTACTAATTAGGAAGCTTCTCAAGTAACTTCTACCAACTAAGAAGATGCTAGAAGGCTTTGCAAGGTTCTAGAGAGTTCTAGGAACCTTCTAAAATGTTCTAGAAGGTTTTGATAAGTATGTCCTTGATATCACCTCCTCTAGCTTCGAGGTTTCCAAGAAGCCATTTGAAATGTATACTCACAAATGTAAAAAATAAAAGATTTGGTGCATTGTCTCTGCAATATATTCTAGTTGTCAGTCACGAGGCAAATAATTCATGGGTCCTTATAGCCATCGGTAATGACCAACATCTTCCACTTGAGACCATGCTTGAATTTCTGTATCTTCATTGTAGAAGCGGCCTAAAAATATCGTTTCGCCACTACCTTCATGAACTGGTTAAGCTTTAAAGACAATCACGAGTAACTTGCTACTTGGTATTCTTCGATGTCTTCTTGGTTCTTCTAATTCTTCATCTCGAGGTCAACGTCGTGAGCTACTCGATTGCAATGGCATGACTAGTGTAATATCATTCCCACTAGCTATATCTAAATATACTCTAAGATTAGATATCTTGGCACTATAAAATACAACAAGTTATATAAGACCTGGATCTTTTTCTATTCATTTCTCCAGAGAAGGCTTCATCTTCACGCTTCGTCAATGACCAATTTTTGGTTTATTAAGATATCGTCGATGGAATTCGTGTATCTTTCATGGTTCATTGGTAAGATTTTTGGCTGGTTCCCATATTCATTCATTAATATCATAGCCGCTCCAATGTACCAAGTACTCTAATTTATTCCATCTTTGCCGTGAATCTAATATCTTTTCTATCTCATATTTTTCATGGTTTTTAATTTCTATATTAGGTGGTGGACATTGCACTCTTCCAAGAAAAGATGATTCTTGATAAGGCTCTAACAAAGAAACATGAAAGACAGGGTGTACTTTCATAGCAGTTGGTAATTCTAGGTGGTATGCCACAGGATTGATCTGCTTCTGGATAACAAATGGTCCCAATCTCCGGTAGTCCAACTTATCACATGGTCACTTGGTCTTGATATTCTGTCGAAGCAGCCATATTTTATCTCCAATTTTAAAATTAGGTGCCTGATTCCGAAATATATCTGCGGATGCTTTGTAAGACTCTTGGAAAATTTGCAATTGAAGCTTCAATGTGGTTTGAAGCTCCGATAGCTGCTTCATCCATCCTTCAACTCCTAGATTGTTATTCGTTGATGGACTCAATAGATCAAGCTTTGGATGATACCTATAGTTGAAAAAGAATGATGTTTTTTGAGTCGACCCATGAAGGATGTTGTTATATGCAAATTCGACTAGCGGTAGATATGCAGTCCAATTATCTTGTTGATAGTTGATGCTGCATCGTAAATACTATTCCAAAACTTAATTCTATTTGACCGTCAGTTTGAGGATGGAATGCCAAAGAAAGCTTGATATCTACCTTCAATATCTTAAAAAAAGATCTCCAAAACTTTGATACAAATTGGATTCCTCGATCCAACACGATATCATCTGGTAGACCATGATATTGATACACATTATCAAAGAAGAGCCTTGTTGTGTCTTTGCTTGACAATGTCTTCTTACAAGGGATAAAATGTGCCATCTTCATAAGCCAATCTACCACAACAAAGATGCTATCAAATGAATTTGATGGTGGTAGGTCCGTAATAAAATCCATGGAAATTGAAGACCATGGACGACGGTGTCGTGGTGAGAGTCTTAGCCCTAAGAAACACTGGGTCTTTTTTGCCTCTAGTTTCTCAAGTGCAAGATGAGATTCATAAAGTTCATAAAATTGAAGAATTTATATAAAAACATACTTTATTAACCCTAATATATTCTGCCTTTAGAAACCTGCCTTCAATTTTGCTCATAAATCCTAGGATATCACATCAATTGAAGCAAAATTTGGACACAAGGTACTTAAGAGAGTAAAGAAGCAAACCCCATAAACCTTTTGATTATAGCTCATGTGGTTAGAGAGAACCATGTTGTCAAAGTAATTCCTCCATGCTGCCTTTGATTCTGGACCCCCTTTGCTTCACACCTTCATTGCTCTTCATTAAAGAAGACCTAAGTGCTGAAATTTGGTAGGCTTATAGCTTATCTCATGTTGTAAACACCCTCCAAATATTGCTCCACCCCCAAGCTTTCTCCAAACTTGAGTTATAGGTTCCATCCTTCTTCTTTAATTTTGCCTTCTATCAACTCTAGATCCGACCACAATTTTCCTCATAACTCCTCGAATATAACTCCAATAGCAATCAGTTTTTTACACAACTTAATAGACTCATATATCTACAAACCTCAATAAATTTTACTCAAAATACTACTCTGATCACAAAGATATGCTCCCTCAAACTTCACTGATTTGGAGATAGACCCCTGTCACTTTGAAAGAGCATAACATTTTATTTATAAGACTAATGAGTATCAAACTTACACTCATCTCTTCCTTAACTTACATAGATCATGTCTATCAAATTTCACACTCAAATTCGTCTCCTAAATCTCTTTATACCCAAAAAAACCCACACACATGCACTGCCCATACAAACCCTCAACCTTACCTTCACTCTATTTCTCTTTTCATTCAAACCGGTTACAATTTCACTCATAACTCTTTGCTTAGAGGTCATATTGACTTGAGATTTTGACACAAAGTAGTTAACTCTATAAGGAACAAAAACCTAACAAATTTTGCCACTAAAGTCTAAGTGGTTTCTAAGAGCCAAGGCCCGAAATTTAGTAACCCTCTGTGCCCTAATTTTAAACACCTGCAACTTTTACGACTCATATCTCCCTTGATACTTAATGAACAGACATGAGAATTGTTTCTATGAGTTTCTTATCTTGTCTACTACAAATCTACAAAAAATCGCACCTAAAATTCTCTCTAAGCTTCTGCTACACACAAAAACGTATACTGCCTATCAAAAAGAAACCCTATCTCTCCAAAAAAACTCTTCTCCTTCTTCTTCACGACCCTTTTGTCATCTCCCTCCTGGTCTTCTTTATCCTCTTGGTCAAAAAGACCTCTTAGCCCATGTCTTTTCCACTTCCTCAACCTTTTCCTTTTTACTAACTTGAAGAAATTTCACTTTTCAAGGTAAATTTCCATTGTATCTTCTTACTACTAATTTTCTATCAACCTTTCTTCTAATCTTAATCTTTTTATTTTAATGCATTCTTTTATGTTTTTCACACTATGTTTTGATTTACAACATGACAACGGAGAATAGGCAATGGCTATAAAAGTCTATAAGGGTGATATCGAGGGTTTTTGGATCTTGAATAAATATCACAAGAGAGGACGAAATCTTTTACATCCTTCCACATTTGGAGCCACCAAAAATCTTGGAAGATGAGTTCCAAAATCTTGTTATATCCAAAAGGTCTCGCAGTTGGAAAGTCATGACAAGATTGAAGGACTCGGAGTTGTGCTGGCTCTTTTGGGATATATAGCTGCTCTTCAAAGTATAAAAGATCTCCTTTGACCTTGAACTTGTCATCATTGATACGCTACTTGATATCAAGGGCTATTAAATCTTCAATGATCACGACGAGTACTTGGTTGAAGAAGTTGAGATCAATTGGCACAATAGCAGCAGAAATCCTGAATTGCTCTGATTTTAATAATGTCATACATTGTTGATCAAGCGCTGCTTTTCCAACCTTTGACGCAAGACATAATCTTTTTGATAATGCATTGGATAGCCCTTGCTGCTTTCTAGGCCGATAAGTAATAACAAAGTCAAACCTAGATAGCGATATATTCCATCGAGCTTGACGTCGATTTAAAATCTGAGCTGACATGAAGTATCCGAGCTTGAATCGATTTAAAATCCTGATTCTTGTGATCCGTGTATACAGTCACCGGATGTCCAGCTCCTTCAAGGAAGTGACGCCACTCTTGGAAAGAATCCACTATAACAAGGAATTCCTTATCATGGATCTAGTAGTTGATCTCAGCTGCAAAAAACTTCCGCAAATAGAATACAATTGGATGAAGGTTATTATCAATGCCCATCTGCAAAAGTACGGCTCCTAAAGCAAAATCCAAAGCGTCAGTTTCTAAATAGAAAGCCTCTGTAAAGTTTGGATGTACCAAGATTGGAATCGTAATAAATGCCATTTTAAGATTTTGAAATGATTTTTCCGCTAGAAGTCTCCATTCGAGCTTATCCTTATATGTTAATCAAGTGAGTGGAGCAGCAACTTGAAAATAATTCTTGATGAAGATCCGATAGAAGTTAGCAAAGCAAAGAAAATATTGTACGTCTCTAATCATCTTCAGGACTTTCCAGGATACAATTGCTTCTACCTTCTTGGAATCTATCTTCAAGCCTTCCGTAGTTGCAACAAATCCTAAAAATTCCATCTTAGTTTGGTGAAATAAGCACTTTTCCAACTTGGCGTAGAGTCCTCGCTTGCGTAATTTTTTGAATACCAAACAAACGTGCTTCTTATGCTCTTCTTTGTTCTTGGAAAATATCAAGATATCATCTAGATAGATGACAACAAAATCGTCTAGATGCTCTCAAAAAATATCATTCATCATGTGTTGAAAGACTGCTAGAGCATTGGTAAGACCAAATGGCATGACATTATACTCAAAATAGCCATACCTTGTACGAAAAGCTGTCTTCTATTTGTCTCCTTCTGTGATTTGTACAAGGTTGTAAGCTCCCCTTAGATCAATCTTTGTAAAGATCTTTGCACCTCCAAGTTATTTTAGAAAACTAGAGATTAAAGATAATGGATAGCGATTCTTCTTTGTCATCTTGTTGAGACCTCGATAGTCCACGCACATCCGTAGTGAGCCATCTTTCTTCTTCACAAATAAGATTGGTGCCCCAGTTGGTGACTTTGAATGACAAATGAATATCTTGGCTAGATTCTTCTCAATGTATTTCCACAATTCAGCCAACTCCGTCTACAATAGGTTGTAGATTGGGCCAAAAGGCAATTGTACTCCTTCTTATAATTCTATGGTATAATCATATGGTTGGTGCTCTAGTAGCATGTCAGCATTTTTTTTTTGGAACACGTCTTGAAAATCTTTGTATTGTTCTGATATACCTGCTCTTGAAATCTGTTCTCCACTAGTTGGAGTCGCATAAATGACCAACGGTGTGCCTTCCCTGCACGATCTTACAAACGTTCTTGCTTCAATAAACAAAGACTTTTTGATTTGGGATCTTCTTCGAGGCTTGTCTTTTGGTTATTCTATGGGAAATGTTATCCTCCGTATTTTCTAATCTATGGATGGATTATATTTTTTCAACCAAGAAAGACCAAGAATAACAGGGTTTGATGGAATGCTAATAATGTTGAAAATAATATAACTACTATGGTCTTTAAACGTCACCTCTATAGGTTTTGATTCATGGGTGATACTATCAAATAATAAAGGTTGTCCATCTATTACTTCTATGTGAACAGGCTTGAATTTCTATACTACGGGAATTTTATGACACTTAGCAAATTCTTGATCTAAGAAATAAGCAGATGCTCCTGAATCTAATAAGGCTAAGATTTTTAGTTTTTCAGGGCCAAAAGATAAAGGAATTATAAAACAACAAGCAAGTTGGGTAAAAAGAGAAGAACCTGGTATTGATTTGTCCAGCCGCGCGATTCCTATTGTGGCCGACCATCCTCGTTTTCCTAAATAAATGCACCTCTAGTCTTGATGTTGTGTCTATTTTACTTCTTAGAATAATTTTCAACTCTATAGCCTTCTCCATCGCAATACAAATACAAACCTTCTTCCATACGCTGCTTCTTTTCTTCTGGAGTAAGAGATTTGACACGTATCGCATCAATCTACATGTCCTCCGTCTCCGATTGTGAATTTAGGCTACTTGTCGATATAGTTGCGCCGTGACGACTTGTATATTGTCTGGAGGGTTGGTCTTGGCGACGCTGAAATAGGCGGTTATCGCACTTCATAGCTTGGCTAATGGCTTCGTTGAGCATTCGTGGATCAAGAAGAGATAACAACAAATCCTTCATGTTGTCCCTTAGATCCCAATAGAATTGACTCATCAATGCTTCTTTGTCCCAGTTGATGTCGCATGCCAATTGTCTGAAATCCAATGCATAGACTGATGCAGAGTGAGTCCCTTGTTGTAGCGATTGAATTTTTGTTGTAATCCATCAAGCCTTGTCATGCTCGCCAAATGCTTTTGTAAATGCATCCAAAAAAGTCCCAAAGTTGTTCAAAATTGGTGATGCTTTTTTGAACAAAGGAGCAAACCACAATAGAGCTTGTCCCGTAAGCAAAGTTCCAACCAATCCAACACGTGATTCTTCCATCGGATAACGTTCAGATAGAAGAGCTATTATCAACTTAATTTGATTGACGAAACCTTGAAACTTAGAGCATATACCAGCAAACTTATTTGGGAGGCTAATTCGAGGCTCTTTTTGTTGTGGAAGCAATGGTTCTTGTTGAACTACAGGTTAAACTGCTTCTTCTGGTGCAGAAGCTTGAGGCTGACGAAGTCCAGATTGTGCTATTCTGGATGTTCCATTGTTATGAAGTCTTGCAAAGACTCCTTCAATTACCATAGTTCTCTGTGATAACGTGGCAAGAGCATTCATAATGGCGTCCAACTTAGACTCCAAACTTTCAGTCATATTAATGTCTTGACCTCCAACCATTCTAAGAGAAAGAAAGTAATTGTTTCTACAAGAAGAAAATATTGGTTTAGAAAAGGGTACTCCGCAATTTTTAAAATGCTTTAAGACCTTCAAGAAGAGGGATAATCCACTCTCTCTAAGAAAAATAAGATTCCAATATTATAACAAAAAAGATATCAGTTTAGAGGAGGATAATCTGTAACCTCTAAAATACTAGTGTACCTTCAAAAAGAGGGATAGTCCACACTCCAACAAGAAGGAACTAGCTCTGATATTTAAGATGAGAGTAGTCTCAGCAAACTATCACGGACACTGAATATAGACTAGAAGTCTAAACAAGGAGTTCAAGAAGAACTGGTAAGAACTAGATTAATCAGATGAATACAAAAATAACACCAGAGAGGTGAGCTAGAGCTCCAAGAGATGTGTTGTCGAGATTGAAGGACTCTTCAGCCTCGACTCAAATATATATTCCTACCTAGGATGCTTCTCAAGCAACTTATACCAATTAAAAAGCTTCTCAAGTAGCTTCCACCAACTAGGGAGCTTCTCAAGCAACTTCTTCTAACTAGGAAGCTTCTCAAGTAACTTCTACCAACTAAAAAGATGTTAGAAGATTTTGGAAGATTCTAGAGAATTCTAAGAACCTTCTAAAATATTCTAGAAGGTTCTGATAAGTATGTCCTTGACATCGTGTGATTAGAATCATATGCAATACCTTGTAAAGGTCTTATTTTTTTTTCAAATTTTTTATCTTATTTTATAATAGATATATTTTTAGGACCTAAAAACCACAAAATCTTTATCTTATTAGATTCAAGAGCCTCAGCTTGTTTTATAAATAAAGACTTTGTCAAAAAATAAGAAATATCTCTAGTCAAGAAAATTAAATCTATACACATAGAAATTATAAATGGTGGTTCCTTGCCTTCTAGAGATGTTAGCTATGAGACTATTCTTTTAGATGTAGCAACTAACAGACATAATAGAATAGTAATATTCAATATGATTAGATCTTCTTCCAATCCAATTATTTTGAAATTATTGTTGTTAAAAAAATATAATCTTCAAATAGATTGGACTTCTCGTAATCTTGACTTTTTTCATAATTTAATTTAAAAATCTATTAGCCAAGTAAACATACATAATTCTAATATATCCAAATCCTTATTGATAGGTATAAAAGCTTTCATATATGTAATAAAACAAGGATCATCATTTGCTATATATGCCACATCCATTTCTAATATTGAAAAAACTACAAGTGGTATTTGTAGCAAATATTAAGATTTTCAAGATGTTTTTGAAAAGAAAAATGCAGATATTCTTTTAAAGTATTGACCTTTTGATTATTCAATTGATCTTTAAGAGAGAAGTTAACTACCATTTGGACCAATCTATAATTTATTATGGATCAAGTTGGCTGCATTGAAAGAATATATTGATGAATACTTGGTTAAGAACTTTATACGCCATTCAAAGTCTCCAGTAAGAACTCCTATCTTATTTGTGAAAAAAAAAAAGACAGATCTTTGCAGATGTATGTAAATTATTGAGGACTTAACTAGATTACTATCAAGAATATGTATCTTTTATCTTAATTTTATGACTTCTTGATCAAATTAGTGAAGCAAAGATTTATACAAAAATAGATCTATGAAGAGTAGACAACTTGGTCCATGTTAAGGACATATACTTTGGAGGTTCACAAAACCTTTTAAAACATTCTATAAATTTTTTGAATTAATAAAAGTCAGTTGAGAAGCTTCCTAGTTGGTGAAAGTAGCTTGGAAAGTTTTCTAACTAGTGGAAGGAGCTCAAGAAGCTTCCCTGTTGGTAGAAGCTATTTAAGAAGCTTCTTACTTTGATAGAAATTACTTAGAAAGCGTCCTAATTATGAATATATATAGGGATTGAGGCTGAAGAATCCTTCAGCCTTTACAATACACCTCTTGGAATTCTAACTCACCTTTCTTAATATTTTTTGTATACTCATCTATTTAATTCAAGTTTTTATTGATTTCTTCTCAAAACCTTATCCTAATTGAAGTTTCTTGCTTTATATTTTTAAGTCTTTGATAGTTTATTAAGATTGAACTCATCTTTAATATCAGAGTTGGATCCTTCTTGTTAGAGAGTAGATTACCGTTCTACTCAAAAGTATATAAGTGCTTTAGAAGTTGTGGATTACCTTCCTCTAAACTAATATTTTCTTCATCACAATATTGGAGCTTTGCCCCTCTTGTGAGAAAGTAGATTACTCCTTTCTTTGAAGGTCTTTAAGCATTTTAGAGGTTATAGATTACCCTCCTTTAAACTAATATTGACTTCTTATAACTTCTTTTTTTCTTTCTCTTAGAATGGTTGGAGGTCAAGACATAAATATGACTAAATCTTTTGAGTCCAAATTAGATGCCATTATAAATGCTCTAACTACTTTATCTGCTAGAACTACAAAGATTGAATGGGTTATTGTAAAACTTTGCAACAACGCAACATTTATAGTGCCACAATCTAGATTATATCTACCTCCAACTTTTGTGCTTGAAGATGCAATACTACCAATACTACGCCAAGAAAATTTACTTATTGAAGAATGTAAGGAACCTCAAGTTAGTCTTTTGGAAAAATATGATAATATGCATTGAAAATTTCGAGGATTTGTCAACCAAATTCAATTAATAATGGTCCTACAACCTAATACTTATCCAACAGAAGAATCATGGATTGGATTAGTTGGCACCTTGCTTATAGAACAAGCATTATCATGGTTTGTTTCTTTGTTTGAAAAAAGATCACCAATTTTGAATAACTTTGAAGTTTTCATGGAAGCATTTGTAGAAGTATTTGGAGAACATGACAAGGCTTGTTGAGCAATAATTAAGATCCAAGGATTATATTAAAGGATATGCTCTACATCAGTCTATGCATTTGATTTTAGACAATTAGCATGCAATATTAATTGGAACAAAGAAGCCCTAATAAGCCAATTTTAGTAGAGATTAAGAGATGATGTGAAGGATTTGTTATTGTTGCTTCTATATCTATAATCACTCAATGAAGCCATTAGCCAAGCCGTAAAATATATTAACTAATTATTTTAATATTGACAAGATCAATATTCATGGGCTTCTACAAGACAACATGCAATCCAACATACTCCTACTACATTGACAAGGAATTTGAATTCACACTTAAAAATAAAAGATATGCAACTTGATGTAGTACAATTTAAACCTCTTAATATACAAAAAAAGAAGCATTAGATAAAAGAAGGTTTATGCCTGTATTATGGCAAAGAAGGCTACAAGGTTGGCAATTGCTCGAAAAAATAAAATCAACATATTATCAAAACTAGAAGTACAATTGTTCAAGAAAATGACAATGTTTAGGCATAATAGGGATTATATAGCTAGACAATCCAATATTACAAAACAATTCAAGTTCTTTTTTTTTTTGCTCAACTTACTCATAATTTTATAATTTCTTTGTATTTTGGCCCTCAAAAATTTTAGACAACTGCTTAATTAGATTTCAGAGCATCCACTTATTTCGTAGATGAGGCATTCACTAAGCTTCATAAAATTTCTCTAGTACAAAAATCCAAACCTATTCATGTAGAGGTAATAGATGGATGATTTTTATCCTCTGATAGTGTCATTTATAAAACCACGCCTATAGAAGTGTCATTCAAAGATTATAAAAGCTAGATTGTATTCAATATTATTAGGACTCTTTCAAATCTTGTTATTCTCAAATTGTCTTGGTTGAAAAAGCATAAAATATCAATAGATTGGAGGTTGCAAAGAGTAACATTTCCAATAGAGATTCTTACAAAAAAAATTCAAAAAAGCCACAAATCAGTAAATTTTTATTTGTTGAAACAAGGACTTTTATAAAATCAGCCAAAGAAGGTATACCGTTTGTTATTTACGTGACTCCAAATAAAAAAGACATGACTTCATTGACAAGTATTCTAAAGCAATATAATACATTTTAAGATATTTTTTAGAAAAAAAATATTGATATATTGTCAGAGCACCAATCATATGATTGTACTATAGATCTTTAAGAAAGAACACAACCATCTTTTGGCCCAATCTATTATCTTTTTCAAAATGAGCTTTTAGTATTGAAGGATTAGATTGATAAAAATCTTGCAAAAAACTTCATCAGGCATTCAAAGTCTCCAACAGGTGTACTTATATTTTTTGTGAAGAAGAAGGATGGTTCTTTGCATATGTGCATTGATTATCACAGATTGAATAAGATAACAGTGAAAAATTGTTATCCACTACCATTAATCTCATGAATTTTGGAACAACTTGGCTAAGCCAAAATCTATATTAAGATAGATCTTTGTGAAGCATACAACCTGGTATAGATCAAAGAAAGAGATGAATGGAAGACTATATTTTAGACAAGGTATGGATATTTTAAATATAATATCATGTCCTTTGGATTAACAAATGCACCTACTATCTTTCAGCATTTAATAAATGATATCTTTCAAGAGTACTTGGATAAGTTTGTGGTGATTTAACTTAATGACATCTATTCAAAAAGTTTGGAGGAATACAAGGGATATGACAAATTGATATTACAAAACCTGTGAGATACAAGTTTATATGCCAAACCAGAAAAATATATACTTCATCAATCTAAGATGGAATTTTTAAGATACACCATATTTACTAAGAATTTGACGATGGCTCCCAAGAAAGTAGAGGCGGTTATATAATAGGCCATTCTGAAGACTGTGAGAGATGTATAATATTTTCTTAGATTTATTAACTTCTATTGGATCTTCATCAAAAATTACTCTCAAGTTATTACTCCTCTTATTCGATTGACATGTAAGGACAAGTTAGAATAGGAGCCTCAAGCGGAAAAGGCATTCCAAAATTTCAAGATGGTATTTATTACAACTTCAATATTGGTGCATTCAGACTTTATCAAGATATTCTACATAGAGATTGATGCTTTAGATTTGGTACTTAGGACTGTACTTTCACAAATGGATATAGATAATAAATTCCATCCTGTTGCATTTTATTCTCAAAAATTCTTTGCTGCCAAAATTAATTATGAAATCTATAATAAAAAGCTTTTTGTTATTATGGATTCTTTTAAAAAATAGCATCATTTTTTTGAAGGAGCAATGCATTATGTGATTGCATATACAAATCACAAGAATTTAGAATATTTTATATCAATTTGGATTTTTAATCATCGCCAAATTTGATGAAATATGTTGTTATTTTGATTTAACTTTATTATTACTTATTGACCTAGGAAGCAACAAGGATTATTTGATGCTCTATTGAAGAGATCATATCTAATACCAAGGATAGGAGAGTTAGTGTTTGATCAACAATATACAACTTTATTAAAACCGGAGCAATTCTACCTTTGCGCTACTATTACATCAGCACATATTAATTCTAGTTTCTTCAATGAGCTGCATATTGCAACCACTGATGATGCTTTGGCCCTTGATGTCAAGCATTGCTTAAAAAAAAATACTGATAAGTTTAAATTTAAAAAAGACCTTCTATACTTTGAAGAACATTTGTATATCCCAGAAGGACAAACACGATTGTGCATACTTCAATCTCTCCGTGACTTTTCAACTACGGGTCACTTTAGATTTAATAAGACCTTGGAATTTATTTCCAAAGATTTTTGGTGGCTTCAAATATACAAGGTAATTAAGAACTTTGTGTTCTCTTGCAACATCTGTTCAAGGTCCTAAAATCCTCAACATTGTCCTTATGGACTTTTACAATCCTTGCATGTTCCAAGACGATCATGGTCTTCTGTCTCAATGGATTTCATCACAAATCTAGTGCCATCCAATTCATTAGATAGCATCTTTGTAGTAGTTGATTGACTTATAAAAATTGCTCATTTCATCCTTTGAAAAAAGATTGCATCTAATGAAAAAGATGGTAAGGCTCTTTTTTAACAATATATATCAATATCATAGCTTACTAAATTATATTATATATGATTAATGATCCCAGTTCATATCTAAGTCCTAAAAATATCTTTTTGAAATATTGAAGGTGGATATTAAACTTTCTTTGACTTTCCATTCTCAAAGTGATTGCCAAATAGAACAAGTTAACCAAGTTTTGAAGCAATATTTACAATATAATATTAACTATCAACAAGATGAATGGATCTACTATTAATGGAGTTTACATGTAATAATATTATTCATGCCTCGATTCAACAGATATCATTTTATTCTAACTATGGATATTATTCAAAGCTTGATGTGTGGAATATACTAAAGAACAACAATCCAGCAGTTGAAGGATTTGCAAAGCATCTATTGCAACACCAAACAACCTTAAAGCTTCAATTACAATCAATTCAAGATGCTTATAAGATATATGCAGATAAATTTAAAAATCAAGTACCTGCTTTTCATATTGAAGATAAGATATGGCTTCTTCAATGGAACATCAAAATCAATCGGCCATGCAATAAGTTGGATTAACAAAGATTAGAACCATTTTCTATCCAAAAATAAATTAATCTAATAACATATCACTTGGAATTACCATCTTCTATGAAGGTATATTCAATTTTTCATATTTTTTTTTTAAAATCTTATAGAGAATTATATATTCTAAAAAAAATATAATAATCACTGCCTAGTATTAAAATTAAAAACCATGAAGAATACGAGGTTGAAAAGATATTTGATTCACGGCAAAGATGGAATAAATTAGAATATCTTGTTCATTAGTGAAGCTATGATATTAATGAGCGCATATAAAAACTGGCCAAAAATCTTACCAATGTGCCTCAAAAGATACAAAAATTTTATTAATTCTATTTCCACAAATCCAAATAAATTTGATGATAACTTTTTAATAAAGATTAGATTTAAGGAATATTCATAAGAAGAGGAGAGTTAAACTAAAGCCTTCATTAGTATGTAGTTGTCTGTTCTAAGATAGAATAGAGTGGTAGAAGCAAGCTAGTTACCATGTCAAACCTTCAAATATTGAGAGAATAAGATTCAAAAGATTTTTTTGCCATATAAGCTTTAAATGAACCAATGTAGTTTTTACAACCTTCAATTGAGCAAAGTAAGAACAATACATTTCAGCGCCAAATATGACCTTGACTGGAGCCATTAGGAGCAAGATTCAACCATGTAAGTCTCGATTCGAATGCTTGAGTTTTAATGATATTACTTGAGCTTGGAAAGATGAATATTTTTAGTCCTAAAATCTTATTTGGAAGATGTTTTGAAGGCCCCAATGAAGATGAGACTCTTTGATGGAATATTTCAATAACAGAGGTACTAGCTCAAGGCCACAAGCAATTTCTTTGAGGACCAATGGAATCCATTGCTGAAGAATGAAGAATAAAATACATAGCTTTATTACAGCAACATATTTTCAATTTCTTACCTACGTAATAAGATCAAGCTCTTCTTGGAACTCGTCGCTAGAAAGGGAGGTGATGTTAAGGATATACACTTCGGAGATTCACAAAACCTTCTAGAATATTCTAGAAATTTTTTGAGTTTGTAAAAGTCAGTTGAGAAGCTTCTTAGTTGGTGGAAATACCTCAAGAAGTTTCCTAGCTAGTAGAAGGAACTTAAGAAGCTTCTGAGTTAATAGAAAGAGCTCAAGAAGCTTCTCTGTTGATAGAGAGCTATTCAAAAAGCTTCTTGGTTTGATGGAAGTTATTCAGGAAGCATCTTAGATATGAATGTATATAAGGGTCGAGGCTGAAGAGTTCTTCAGTCTTGACAATACATCTTTTGAAGTTCTAGCTTATCTTTTTTGGTATTGTTTGTATATTCATCTGTTTAATTCTAATTTCTCATGGTTTCTTCTTAAAACCTTGTCTTAGTTCAAGTCTCTTGTTTTGTATTCTTCTGCCTTTGACAATTTGCATTAAAGAAGGTGATAAATAGAAGATTGTATTTTGAACTAGGTATGGATATTTTGAATATAATGTTATGCCTTTTGGACTTACAAATGCACCAACTACTTTTTAATATCTTATAAATGACATTTTTCATGAATTTTTGATGATTTTATTGTCTATTATTTATACAACATTTTGATCTATTCTAAGAATATAGAAGAATATAAACTTCATGTTTGTTGTATATTATAAAAATTTAGAAATATAAGATTATATGCTAAGATAGAAAAGTATGTATTTTACACTATTCAAGTTGATTTTTTAAAATACATCATTTCAAATGACAATCTAATGATGGATCCTAAGAAAGTTCAGATAATTATGGACTAGATAATTTTATAAATAATAAGAGATGTACAATATTTTTGAAATTTGCCAATTATTATTAAATCATCATCAAGAATTTTTTTCAAATTGCAACTCCATTAATACGTTTAATTTGTAAAAAAAAACTCAATTGAAGTAAGGAATTGGAAGCATCATTTGAAGCTTTGAAGATAGTTTTTACTTTTATACCAATCTTGTATTGTGTCAACTTTTTTAAAGTATTTTTTATAGAAATAGATGCATCAAATTTTGCCTTAGATGTAGTATTGTCCCAAATGGGAGCAAATAAAAAACTTCATTCAATATCTTTTTATTCAAGAAAATTTTCAATAGCCGAGATTAATTATGAAATCCATGATAAAAAACTTTTTGCAATTGTAGATTCTTTTTAAGAATAGCATCACTATCTAAAAGACACTTCTAATTCAGTCACTATTATCTTATTACAATCATATATATTATATAAAAATCAAATAAAATATATAATATGTTTATAAATCTAGATGTTTGTTAGAATAATTAGTAGATAAATAAAAGAAATATGGTGTAAGAAACTATATTTTGATTTTTATTACTTAATTTGATTATAACGTTTAAAATATATAAGACCTAAATATTTACTATAAAGCCTTAAGAGAAGATTGGGGGCCAAAGATGAAGAAATAAATTACTAAGAAGCTTATTTGGAGGAATGAAAGTAAAGTATGAATGAATAAAGGCAAGAGGTCAAGCTCTTCATTCCTATTTATCAATGATCATATCCAATAGGCTTTTAGGAGGCTGTCTGTAAGGAGAACAAGGATTTTGGTAATTTCAAAGATGACATTTGACAATCAAAGACTAGGATTAAAATGTCTATTTTTTGTATTATAATTTTGGTATAAAAATTGAAAGATTTGGAATTCTTATAAGAGAAGAATGGATGCATAAAATTAACAAGTATATTTCGTATCTACTATCACTCATTTGAAGATACAAGGAGTTGTATTAAAGCTTTTGGAGATTGAAAGATGCAGTTGAAGAGGTGATTTTACAATCAATATCTTATATAGAAGAATTATTATATTTGGAATTCCAAAATAAAAGATATTAGAAATCAAAGACAATAGATCAAAGACCATTTTATTGATAGTGATGGTTTCTATTATATCTTGAATTTTTGGACGAATTTTGGTCTAAATTATTTTAAAAAGATGAAATATTATGTTAAAAAGCTATACATCAAAATTTCATAGCATTTGAACTTATAATTTGTGAGATGTAAAGAATTTAACATGCAAGTATTTATAAATAAGGATTTGAAGCTATTGTTAATATTTTGATAATATCTAAAAATTGACAATGAATTGACAGTTGAAATATGTTAAAGTAGTTGTTAAAAATACATCAATACTTCATATAAATTTTAAGTGAATTTGGATAGTTGGATTAAATGTTATGGATTATTGAAGTTTGAAAAAAAATTTCTTCCTATAAGTGAATGAGGGTTTAGAGTATTTTGTTATATATTGAGTATTTTGTGAGATTAAAAATTATATATTTGATATAATAGCCCTATAAAAAAGACTTTTATATAAATTTAGTAGTTTTTTTTATTTTGGATCTTGGTTGAGTAATTAGTGGCAATCAAAAGCTTAGTGCTTTTTTAAGACAAGTTCTCTCTAACATAACACCATTGTCATATTATAATCATTTTTAGTATATAAAAATTAATTAAAATATATAATATATTTATAGATTCTAATATGTGTTGGAATAGTTAATAAAATAAATTAAAGGGAGTTGATATAAGAAACTTTATTTTAGATTTTTTATTTATTTTGATTATAACTTTTAAATTATATAAAACATAAATATTTAGTATGAAGCCTTCAAAGAAGATTAGAGCCCAAAGATAAAAAACTAAACTACTAAGACGCTTATTTGGAAGGATGAAAACAAATTGTGGGTGAATGAAGACAAGGAATGAAGCTCTTCATTCCTATTGGTCAATAGTCATGCCTAATAGGCTTTGAGGAGGCTGCCCGCTGTCGTGAAGTAAATACATTCATATATAGAAACCTAACTTAACTATCTTTTCTTCGAAATTTTATTAAGTTCTTTCTTTCTTCTTACCAATCTAAGTTTTTTATATAGTTTAGGAAAAATTTCTCACTTTCTTTCTTTTTCTTTAGTTAAATTTTTACCTTATCTTTAATCTTAACTTTAACTTTGATCTAGCCTTGAAACTTTCTTTTATTTCTTTTATCTTTTTTTCAATCTTAGATTTTAGTAGATTCAGGATTATATTTGTAGATATAAGGAGTTTTGACTTTGAGATTGAATTTAGGATTTATCAAGGATAAATAGTAGATTTGGATGTCAATAGTCGGCTACCATTAATAGTGCTGACTTGGAGGATTAGATTTGGGGTTTTTATAACTTTAAACTATTAATTGTTGACTTGGACTTTGAAGACCTTGGCTGCGACTTTTTTTGACGAGCTCGGAGGAGAAGAAGACGGGGTTTTTTGGCAAATGCAGAGAGGTATTCACAGAGAGCGTCTTCTTGGCATGAGTTTAGGTGGTAGAAACGCAGGATTCGGAGCTTAGATGAGAGAGATATGCTTGTTTGAACTTAGATTACTAATATGACACCTACTGTCACTTTTCAGGGTGTATTAGAAGTTTTAAGATACTAGCAAGAAATCCAAAAGTTGGGTTAGAAACTAGACTTCAAGCTACACATTTTACGTCCAACAATTGATAGAAATGAGTTCAGATTGAGTGAGATATGGCTAGTTAAAACCCAGCAAACTAAACTAGGGTTTTGAAGAAGTTAGATAAATAGAAGGATTTGCTTTAAGCTAGAACTTGAGTTTCAAGAAGAATTTGAAGCTCATTTTTTGTGTACATATTACTTATACTATAAAGAGTCTATGTCTAAAATCTCATATCAATTGAAACTTTGATTAGGGAGTAATGGCAAAATTGTTCTTGGATGTCTAGGGTTTTGACTTTTAAAAGTATCTGCCAAGGATTTGGTGATATCTAACGATCAGCAATGAATTCATAACTCAAATTTTATGTGATGAGGATCAAAGATATGAGTTATGTTTTCCCAAATTTTGAGCTTATTTGAACAGCTGGATCTTCAATTATGAATTTTCAAGTTTCGGGTTGAGTTTTAACTTCTAAAAGTATCTGCCAAGGATTTGGTGTTATCTATTGATCGGCAATGATTTCACAGCTCAAAAATTATGTGACAATAGTCAAAGGTATAAAATATGTTTTTCCAAATTTTGAACTTATTTGAATAGCTGGATCTTCAATTATGAATTTTCAAGTTTCGGATTGAGATTTGACTTCTAAAAGTATCTGCCAAGGATTTGATGATATCTAATGATCAACAAAGAATTCACGGCTCAAAATTTATGTGACAAAGATCAAAGGTATGAATTATGTTTTCCCAAATTTTGAGCTTATTTGAATAGTTGGATCTTAAATTATGAATTTTCAAGTTTCGGATTGAGATTTGACTTCTAAAAGTATCTGCCTAGGATTTGGTGATATCTAATGATCAACAATGAACTCACGGCTCAAAATTTATGTGACAAAGATCAAAAGTATGAGATATGTTTTCCCAAATTTTGAGCTTATTTGAACAGCTGGATCTTCAATTATGAATTTTCAAGTTTCTGGTTTGGTTTTACTTATATAATTACTTGCTAATATTTTGATGATATTTGGTGATCGGTAATGAATTCACGGTTGAGAATTTTTGTGAAGATGACTAAAGAAGTGAACTCTATGTTTCCAAAATTTGAACTTATATAAACGGCTGGATTTTGATTTATAAATTTCCAAGCTTCTAGTTTGTTGATTTATTATACACATGGTTTTGTGACTATAAAAGAAAAGTTTAAAAAAATTTGTGCATATTGGATCCAACTTGATTGTAAAGAGGGACCTTGCGTCTACCTGAAGCGGACTTTCGCCACGACATATTGGTGCTTCCACTGAGAGCTGCTTTAGGGGCAATCAGTTGGATTAAGAATCATGGAAGATACAAATTCAGGGACAAATTTACGAGAAGGACAAGGAACGGTTGGAGCCATGGATCTTCTGAGGGCGGTCACCATGTTGGTGGAACAACAACGATCTAATTCTGATGGACATGGAGCTACAAAGGCACTTCGAGGAGTCATTGACAAGGTAGGCCGGTTTGATGGCAAAGATGTCACTAAATTTCTTAAAGCCTATGTTTGTGAAATGGAGATCCATCAAGTTCCACAAGCTAGAATGTTAGAGACTTTTGATTTGGCTATGGTACCAAAGATTTGAGATCGAGTACATCATGTAAGAACAACTGCTAATGCAATCACATGGGTGAGGTTTGAAGAACGGATGAGAAATGAGTTCTTTGATGAAGACACTGACAGGATGACTAAGCGGTTTTTCCTAGATTGGGTGGAACAACGCCCAGGAAAGATGATGGGACCAAATGAGTTACTCAGAGCATTTGAAAAGAAATATGGTCAACTTTCTGTGTCAGATCGAATGTTTTTGGATGGTCGAAAGGTTGAGCTGTTTTTACAAGCAGCTGATGAAGCTTTAGAAGATAGATTGCTTATACTTTTGGGAGACAAGGATGCAGAAGGTGGCTTCACCACAGATTGGAGAAGAGTGGAGGAATCCATCATTTTATTAGCCAAACAACAAAAGGTGAGATCTAGGGGAATGGGGGCATATGCAGAAGCCATTCCAATAGGCATCTTGAAAGAGCCAATCACTTCTTCAATACAAAATACACCATCGGTGCAATCCACTCCATCTACAGTTGTTGGAAAGAGCAAAACAATAGATGAAGGTACTCTTGAGGAATTAATCAAAGGTATAAAGGAATTAAGGGTGGAAATGAGTGAGTTGAAGAAGGGTCAAAGCAGTGGTTCTTCACAGCCACCAGAAGGAAAAAAAAATTATATAATGAGGTGCATTTGGTGTGATGACACTAATCATAGCCGGAATAATTGCACAGAGTATGCCGGAGCTTTAAAGGATGGAAAAATCATTTTCAAAGAAGGAAGAATTAGGGAAGCAGCTACAGATTCTCCATTGGATACTAATTTTGGTAAAGGAGGAATGAAGAAGGTGATGGAGGATTGGATAAAAAGAGCTAAATCCCAAGATTCAAGCAATGTCAATTCTTATCAAATTGTTGCATGGCAAAATAATATTGAAATTCCGTTTCATGCAACACGTGAGGCTATGATACGAGGAGCCCAAGCTATCAGACAAAGAACTGGATGGGATGATCCTGTTGATACTACAAGCATCAAAGCTTTTCTGGATAGAAATAAAGAAAAGGATGGCAACCAAGATGTTTGGGTAGAGGTGAAGAGAGGAAGAAATGCAGAAGAAGAAAAAGAAGGAGAGCTTATAAATAAAAGGCAAACTCGCAAAAGTAATGAAGGTGAGAAAAAAAAGGAGGATTTTGTTCAAGGTACCAACCATCCATCAGGGTCTACACCTTCAACTTCAAATCCGAAAGATACATTGTTGTCTAAGGACAAATGGGAGGAGAGAATGGAGCAAGCAAGGGAAAGGAAAAAGAAGAAGCGGGACGAGGTAAGGTTAAAGGCCCTACTTATAAACTTTGTTCTGATATAGAAACATCAATAGATATGAAAGGAATTTTGGAAGAGAGAATTCTTGATGCTAAGATTGAATTCACATTGAGAGAAGCCTTGGAATAGCAAAGAAAGATTTTCATGAACTCATAATCGACGTAATAAAAAGAAAACGTCAAATGACAACCGAAACAGTCATGGCTAGTGCAATTGATACTTGCATAACTGAAGAAGAAGGTGATGAGATTGCTCATGTATTCTCTACAATATGTGATTCTGGGTCCAAAGAAGGTTGCAATGAAGAACTTACAAATGATACTTATAATATCCAAGAGCAAAGCCTGGATGATGATTTGGATGAGGATTTAGAAATGGAAGTACTAAGTATATTTTCTCCTAAAATTCAAACATCACTAGAAAAGATTGCTATAAAAAATGAAGGAATTAAGAAATTAGGAGTTGAAGATGATTGTAAGATTGAAGAACAAATTAATCTTGCAACAAAAGAAATAAAAATAAGAGAGAAAGATGAGGCAAGAGTGCACGCATGTTTATCGGCTGCAGATGAGGAAAGTGTGAGTAAAAAAAAAACAATGTATGCTCATCCATATTGGGCAAGGGCTACAACAGAAACCCAAGTTAAACTTGGAAATTTAGAAGAAGCAATACATGCTCTTGTGGATCATGGATCTGAAATTAATATAATATCAAAGGTCGTTTATGAAAAAGGAAAATGGCCTATAGATACCAAACATGGATGGGTATTGAGAGCGGCAAACAACGAAAGAGGGGGTCTTTATGGTGCATGCCCAGCAGTTAAAACAAAAATTGGAAATGTGGAGGTGGATCAGAATTTCTTTGTGCAAGTCCGAAGTACGTATCCAATTATACTTGGGCAACCATATATTACAGCTTCAAGAATGGAAACTAAGGTATTAGATGATGGATCACATTATGCTAGAATTCGGAGTTGTGATGGAAGAAATTTAGTGCAATTTCTCACAGTAAAGCCAGAGCATGAAAGACATCGAGATCAACTACATGAAGTACCTCTAGACACTGAAGAGACTTTCCAAGATTTCTAAGGAGCACACGTGGAGCATGGGGATCTACGGGTGCAAGTATTTTATTTACTACTACATTCTCCAATGTACAGAAGAATGACTGTGGAATTTTGGATTTGACCAAATGTGGTATTTCAAGTTTTAAAGGTATTGATATATTAGACTCTAAATGTAGAGCTAAATTAAAAAAAATTGAAAAAAATCTAAAGATGAAAGGAGTGCTTTTGGAAGATGAAGCTATTTCAGGGATGGTGGAAGAAACAGGGTTCGTAGAAAATATTCTGCAACAGTTGAAAGGTTTAAATGAAGGAATGGATATAAAAAACAATAATGATATTGTGGTGGAAATTCATGATCAATCTCTTTATGAAGAAATAAAAAAATTTGTTAAAAATTCTATTAAAGAAGCTAACAATTGCATATTTGGAATTGAAGCACAAGTGAATACAAAGTATAAATCAGTGGCAAAGAAAATTAAGCCTGTGGCAATACAATTGCCTGAAGATTCCAAAGATCATGTAAAACAAGCTGAAATGGAACCAAGGCTAAGGAATCTAGAGGGGATTGGACATCGGTTTACGGAAGAAACACTCAAGAAGTTGAAGATTGGAGGGGGTGAGTTCTTGACTGATCTTGAAAGAAACCTTTTTTTGAATATGCTTTCTAAACACGGAAAGTCATTTGCATCAAAATCTAATGAAATAGGATGTGTCCATCCAAACATAGTGGCACCAATGGTGATCTTTACAGTTCCACATATACCATGGGACTTAAAACCTATTCCAGTTCCAAGAGCTCAACTCTCAAAATTAATTGAGTTGCTCAAGGAAAAAATAGAAATGGGAATCCTTGAACCTTCTATGGGACCATATTCCAATCGTTGGTTCACGGTGCCAAAGAAAACAGGAGCATTAAGGTTTATTCAAGATATGCAACCCGCTAACCGAGTTACTATTAGAAATAAAGGTTCCAGTCCAATTGTGGATGAGGTGGCTGAGGCTTTTGCAGGCCATGCCATTTATTCAATTGGAGATTTGTATTCAGGCTATGATCAGTTTCAATTGGCAACAGAGAGCAGGGATTTAACCACAATGAAGACTCCTTTAGGTTTGGTTCGAATGTGTACATTACCTCAAGGTGCCACCAACTCAGTGGCACATATGCAGAATGCAATGAATCGAATTCTAAAAGATTTTGTACCAGAAAAGACTATACCATTTGTGGACGATATTCCAATCAAAGGTTGCAGAGAAGAAATAAAAGATGTGACTGTGGAAGCGGATGGCTGCAGAACATTTGTAAAACAACATATTAAGGATGTAGAGAGGATTTTGAAAAGATTGGAGGAGGTGAACTTAACTCTATCCATTGATAAATCCAAATTTGGAGTTGAAGAAATTGTAGTTGTAGGCCATTTGTGTGGAAGCTATGGAAGAAAGCCAAATCCAGATAAGGTAGATGTTATTTCACAAATGAAAGCCTGCAATAATATCACTGAGGTGAGAAGATTTCTTGGAGCATGTGTTTTCTATCAAATTTGGATACCTCATTTTGCTCATGTAGCGGAGCCTTTATACAAACTTTTAAGAAAAAGAAATAAGTTTACTTGGGGCATGGAACAAGATAAAGCTATGGAAGATTTAAAAAAGATTTTAAGATCTCCACCGGCTCTAAGACAAGTGAATTATGAGAATGATAAGCCTGTGATAGTAACAGTGGATACTAGCCCTATTGCCATAGGTTGGGTTGTTGGTCAAGAAGATGTCAGCAGGAATCGATTTGCTATTAGATATGGAGCAAGAATCTTGACAGAGCGCCAGAGGGCATATCCACAAGTGAAAAGAGAGTTGTGGGGTGCAATTACAGCATTGAAAGCAGAAAGAAATTATTTAATTGGAGCAAATGTGCTATTAGAGACTGATTGTTTACCTTTGCTCGGTATGATATCTAACTGCTCAACTCCTGATATTGCCATGCTAAGATGGATAGCCTACATTAAATCTCTAAATCTAATTTTGATTCACATTAAAGGCAAAGAAAATACAGTAGCGGATATGCTATCAAGGGCTAGATATATGGATAAAGAAGAAATGATTGCTGAAGAAGAGAATGAAGATAGCTGTAATAAATATTTGGGTTATGTATTTTCAACAAATAATGAAAGAATGGAAGAAGTTCTACCTTTTGAGGCAGAATCATATGAAGGAAGATTGAAAGACATTGGCATTTATTTGAGCACCCTTAGAAAATTGCAAGATTGGTCAAATAAGTTTTTTAAAAAAATTAGGCAATATTCATATGGATATTTTCTACGGAATGGGCTTCTTTGGAAAAAACCAAAAAGAAAGGATGGAATGCCATTGCGGGTAGTTGGAAATGCATGCACCAAAGCTCAAGTTTTAAAGGAATTTCATGATTCACATTGGGCTGGGTATCGAGGAATTTGGGCTACATATACAAAGATTAAGGAGCGGTATTGGTGGAAGGGTCTTTATAAAGATATAGAGAATTTTGTGGGATCGTGCTTTGAATGCCAACTTCAATCCAAAATCAGATATCGTGATGAACTTCACCCAACTTACTCTCTTTCCATTCACTTCCAATGGATAATTGATTTGGTAGTTATGCCACTTGGATTATGGAATATGAAATATTTAGTTCTAGCACGAGAGGAGTTATCAAACTATGTTGAAGGCAGAGCTTTAAGAACCAAACAAACAGCTCGAATATGTCGATTTATCCTTGAGGATATTTTTAGTCGCTATGGATGTATTGGAGGAATGAGGGCTGACAGAGGGAAATTAGATGCTGCTGAAGCTAGAAGTTTTTTTGAAAGATATGGAATGAAGCTAAAATTAACCACTGTATATAATCCAGAAGCAAATGGGAAGAGTGAAAGAGGCCACCCACCAATCATACATGCATTAGTTAAAGCTTGTAAAGGCAATTCAAAGGAATGGCCAAGGCTACTACCATTTGCTTTATGGGCCGATAGAACCACCCATAGTACGGTAACGGGATATATGCCAGTTGAATTAATGTTGGGTCAAAAGTCCATTATGCCAGCAGAAGAATCTATGCCTACGTGGTTATTTTTATCTTGGGAAGATGGCATATCTCATGAAAGACTTTTGGAACTCTAGATCCAACAAATTGAGAGACTATCAGAAGACCACCAATTGGCACTAGATAGGTTGAAAGCAGCAATATTAGAAAATAAAACACGATTTGATCAAACTCATCGATTGCGTTTGAAACCAATCTTGGAAGGTGATTGGGTAGTGGTTTATGACAATACTTTGGACCACCAACATAGTACGCAAAGAAAATTTTCTCGGAGATGGTTTGGACCATATATTGTTGTAATTGCTTATGACAATGGAACTTATTCACTTCGAGAATTAGATGGAACATCTATCCAAATTCCGATAGTAGGAAAACGAGTGAAATCTTTCCGAAGAAGAAATAATAATTGTCTACCTGAAGACTTTGAAATGTACGTGTCTGACGAACAATGGAACCAAGAAGATAAAGAAATTCAAGATGAAGACGAATAGGATGAAGGGTGAATGGTGGCACATGCCGGAGGATGTGCAGGTCTGGAGGGGGTGGATGTCGTGAAGTAAATACATCCATATATAGAAACCTAACTTAACTATCTTTTCTTCGAAATTTTATTAAGTTCTTTCTTTCTTCTTACCAATCTAAGTTTTTATATAGTTTAGGAAAAATTTCTCACTTTCTTTCTTTTTCTTTAGTTAAATTTTTACCTTATCTTTAATCTTAACTTTAACTTTGATTTAGCCTTGAAACTTTCTTTTATTTCTTTTATCTTTTTTCCAATCTTAGATTTTAGTAGATTCAGGATTATATTTGTAGATATAAGGAGTTTTGACTTTGAGATTGAATTTAGGATTTATCAAGGATAAATAGTAGATTTGGATGTCAATAGTCGGCTACCATTAATAGTGCTGACTTGGAGGATTAGATTTGGGGTTTTTATAACTTTAAACTATTAATTGTTGACTTGGACTTTGAAGACCTTGGCTGCGACTTCTTTGACGAGCTCGGAGGAGAAGAAGACGGGGTTTTTTGGCAAATGCAGAGAGGTATTCAGAGAGAGCGTCTTCTTGGCATGAGTTTAGGTGGTAGAAACGCAGGATTCGGAGCTTAGATGAGAGAGATATGCTTGTTTGAACTTAGATTACTAATATGACACCTACTGTCACTTTTCAGGGTGTATTAGAAGTTTTAAGATACTAGCAAGAAATCCAAAAGTTGGGTTAGAAACTAGACTTCAAGCTACACATTTTACGTCCAACAATTGATAGAAATGAGTTCAGATTGAGTGAGATATGGCTAGTTAAAACCCAGCAAACTAAACTAGGGTTTTGAAGAAGTTAGATAAATAGAAGGATTTGCTTTAAGCTAGAACTTGAGTTTCAAGAAGAATTTGAAGCTCATTTTTTGTGTACATATTACTTATACTATAAAGTCTATGTCTAAAATCTCATATCAATTGAAACTTTGATTAGGGAGTAATGGCAAAATTGTTCTCAGGATGTCTAGGGTTTTGACTTTTAAAAGTATCTGCCAAGGATTTGGTGATATCTAACGATCAGCAATGAATTCATAGCTCAAATTTTATGTGATGAGGATCAAAGGTATGAGTTATGTTTTCCCAAATTTTGAGCTTATTTGAACGGCTGGATCTTCAATTATGAATTTTCAAGTTTCGGGTTGAGTTTTAACTTCTAAAAGTATCTGCCAAGGATTTGGTGTTATCTATTGATCGCAATGATTTCACAGCTCAAAAATTATGTGACTGTCAAGGTTTGAAATATGTTTTCCCAAATTTTGAGCTTATTTTAATACCTGAATCTTAATTATGAATTTTCAAGTTTTGGGTTGAGATTTGACTTCTAAAAGTATCTGCCAAGGATTTGGTGATATCTAATGATCAGCAATGAATTCACGGCTCAAAATTTATGTGACAAAGATCAAAGGTATGAATTATGTTTTCCCAAATTTTGAGCTTATTTGAATAGTTGGATCTTAAATTATGAATTTTCAAGTTTCGGGTTGAGATTTGACTTCTAAAAGTATCTGCCAAGGATTTGGTGATATCTAATGATCAACAATGAATTCACGACTCAAAATTTATGTGACAAAGATCAAAGGTATGAGATATGTTTTCCCAAATTTTGAGCTTATTTGAACAGTTGGATCTTCAATTATGAATTTTCAAGTTTCTAGTTTGGTTTTACTTATATAATTACTTATTTAGGTAATTGGATGTTGGTATTCGATAATACATTAGCGGTTGAAATTTTTGTGAAGAGAATGACTAAAAGTGACTCTATGTTTAAAATTGAACTCATTTGGATTTTGATTTATAAATTTCCAAGCTTCTAGTTTGTTGATTTATTATACACATGGTTTTGTGACTATAAAAGAAAAGTTTAAAAAAATTTGTGCATATTGGATCCAACTTGATTGTAAAGAGGGACCTTGCGTCTACCTGAAGCGGACTTTCGCCACGACACCGCAACAAGAATAAGAATTTTGGCAACTTTGAAGAAGGTATTCAAAAATCAGAGACTAGGATTAGAAAACTTGTTTTTTTTTATTATAATTTTGGTATAAGTATTGAAAGATTTGGAGTTTTTATGAAGGAAGAGTAGGCGCTTGAAGTTAAGGTATATAAATTGTACCTATTGTTACTCTTTTGGAAATACAAGGAGTTGTATGAAAGCTTTTGGAAATCAAAAGATTTAGCTAGAAAGATGATTTCCACATCTACACTTGATGTAGAAGAATTATTACAATTGAAATTCTAAAGAAGGAGATATTGGAAGTCAAAGATAGCAGATTGAATTCTAAGGTAATAAGTAGGCTATTTTGTTGATAGTGATGGATTTTTCCATATCTTGAACTTTTAGACGGATTTTTGTCTAAAACTCTCAAAAAAAGTATATTATTATGTTAAGAAGCTTCACGTCAAAGTTTCATAGCATTTGGACTTTTTATTTGTGAGATATAAAGAATTAATATATAGGGGTTTGTAAATAAGGGTTTGAAGCTAATATTAAGATTTTGGCAATATTTAAAGATTGATAATAAATTGATGGTTGAAATTTGTATTGATAGTTGTTAAGAATACATTAGTACTTTATATAAATTTTGAGAGGATTTAGATAGTTATATTAAAAGTTACAAATTATTAAAATTTTAAAAAAAATTCCTTCCTGCAATGTCATATAACGTGTTGTCCTACTTGAAAATGCACCGGGCACTTGGTTGTGGAGGGTGAAGTTGCAATTCATATACACTCAAGAATCCTTAACAAGTTTATCCATATATAAAAAGTATGATATGAATATCATAATAATAGTGCTTGAATCAATGCAAAATGCTTAAAAATATTCTTTCTAATAACTTCATCTATACATAAATTGTAATTGCTTATTACTTCTTATAATCAAACAATTGAGAGTCTCTTTACAAGTCTTAATCTCAATTAGTGAAATTCAATAAGCTCTGATTTTTAATCTAACTATCAACTTAGTGTGAAATTTTGTAAAAATATAGAAATAGAAGTCTTCTATATGCTCAACAAGTTTTAATTCAATCCAACTTATAGATTGTGGAAAATTCACAAAAACCTGCATTGATATCCCTTTGCCATCGGCTTGAAAGTTATTATAGATATTCTAGCAGCAATTTCTCCTTTTATAACTATTAACTTCACCTAAAATTTGGTGTATAGCTCAATCTTTGAGTCTTTTAATGCTATGTCAAATTTCTCCTTGATTCAATTGATAGATCTTAAGATTTTGCAGGAACCCCAAATAACCCTAAACTGCCAACTTTCAATACTTCTTTGTATTAAAGATTGAATAAATCCCAAATGCACTATTAGATTGCTATAATTTTTCACTTACTTTTAGCACACTTAATCAACCACATATTTTCAAAATTTCAACTATGGATGTTATACCAATTGTACAAAATAGCTACAAGTGCTAGCTCTAATTTTATTATATAAAAACGTAATCTCTTATATAACCTTGATTTTAAACAGTAATTGCTATTCCTTCCAAATCCTTTGAAAACAAGTCTAATGTATTTAAAACAAGTTTCAAGCTGGCCCTCTAATCCTAGTTGCCAATCTCCAAAAGTTTCCAATCCCTTGTCTTTGGTGCTTGTTTATGTAGCTAGAAGTTTGATTTTGATCCTATCTCATACCTAGTCAATTTTTAGGTATCAATCCAACTTATTCTAAGGATTTTTAAGCTTAATCCTATCTTCAACTTAATCCTAGTATCAATTATATTAACTATTTATCTTTTCTATCATATTTTTATTAACTTATGGCTTTTTTAAAAGTAATAATAAAATTTGTACAACCTAGAAGGAAAATTTAATAATTAATTTTTATCTATTTGTTATTTAAATAAGAAAATAATCTAAGAGGCTTTCATAAACCTTTTCTTAAATATCTTAAGTTCTTATTGAATAAAAATAATCAAATATTAAGTAGAAATTATTCTTATTCATACTTTTTATCATATAAACATAATACAATACGACAACGCGAGAATGAGGATTTTAGAGTATTTGTTATATTTTGAGTATTTTGAAGAAATAAGACTTATGTATTGGGTATAATAGCTCTGTGAAAAAATCTTTTATATAAATTTGGAGGTTTTGTTATATTTGGATCTGAATTGGATAATTAGTGGCACCCACAAGCTCCACACTTTCTTGAGGCAAATTCTCTCTACGATGACACTATGTATATAGATCACAAGAATCTCAAGTATTTCATATCAATATGTATTTTGAATTGTTGCCATATTCATTAGAGCATGTTTTTATTAAGATTTAAGTTCATTATTACTTATTGACTATGAAAATAATAAAAAATTTCCAATGCCATTTCTAGATGTTCTTATCTTATACCAAAAGAAAAAAACGTAGCTTTTGATGAACAAAAGATGATCTTATTGAAGCCAAAATAATTTCATCTTTAAGCAATGAAATCAACATTGATTGTTGATTCAACTTTTTTTAAACAAGTCAAGTCAAGTATATCTTTAAGCCTTCTTATTTATGATATTCATGATAATTCATCTAAATTCAATGATACTTTCAAGTTCAAATTCAAGAATAAATTATTTTATTTCAAAGATCGCTTATATTTCTTAGAAAGAAAAATATGACTACGTACTCTTGAAGCTTGTCACAACTTTTTTGGAGCATATTATTTTGAGTATAATAAGACTTTAGAAGTAATATCAAGAGATTTTTGGTAGCCTCAAATGTGGAAGGCAATTTAAGAATTTGTACAATCATGTGATATTAATTCAAGATTAAAAATTCCTTATCATTGACCTTATAGACTTTTCTAATCCTTATCTATATTAAAACAGCCATAGTCTTCTATCTCTATAGATTTTATTACAAATCTATCAATTTCAAGTTCATATAATTCTATATTCGTGATTGTAGATCATTTCACAAAGATGGCATATTTTTTACTATGTATAAAATCTATCACATATAAAAAAACATCTAAATTCTTTATTGACAATATGTCACGGACATAAGATTTACTCCAATAATTACCTAAGTAATATAATTAATAGAAATAGATAAAATAAATTGATTTGATAATATTTGATAGAAAAGCTTCCTAGAAGCTTCATAGACGTAGAATCACCTTTATACATGTCTATAGGTGATTGGTAGGTTAAAAACTTGGTCAATAAGCTAGCCACATGGTGCACATATTGGTAGCTTGTGGAACAAGCTAGCCATGTGTTACACATGTTGGTAGCTTGCGGAACAAGTCAAGTACGTGGCGCACATGTGAGAAACTTGTCGTGCAAGTTTGACACGTGTATTGTAATTTAGACATGTGTATGAGGTTGTATAGAATATTGCCATGTAGCTCTTAATTAGATAGTATTTATAGAGACAAGAGTGATGTCATCTTCACTCTTGTCAACTCTTTTTCTTGATCCTAGTCTAGTTTTAAGAGTCTTCATGTTTCTAGTCTTTGGTAATAGCCATTCGAGTTTCCCTTTGAATATATATACTTTTTTATTCCTATTTTGTGACTTTTCTTTGATACAATTTTCATTAGATCATATGTCTTTTTTCTAATTCATGTCCTTGATAGATTGATGAGAGCACACATACAATATCAGAGCTTTCTCTTTTCTCGATTAAGAGTGGATTATCCCTTTCTCTTGATAAGACGTAAGTAATTTTAGAATTTGTGGAGTACCCACTTCTAAACTGATATTGTTTCTAGAATTTTTTCTTTTGAGTGTGTTATTCTGCTTTTTTTGAAGTCAGAGTAGACACCTTCCTTCCTATTATATTATCATGGCAGAGCTTGCAAAAATGAAGAATGCAATGGTACAAATGTAGAACAAATGAGAGAGCTAATGCTTGCAATGCATCAACTCAATTTACTACCACAAGAAGCAACAAGATTAGCAAGAAGTGAAGATATAAAGATGGTTAGAGCTGTATCAATATCTACACCAAACCATACTATCTCACCTATGATGGAGCACCGTTTAAACTTTAGAGAATCAAAAATTAGTTTGTTTGAGAAGTTTGATAGTACAAGATCTAAATTTTAAGGATTCGTCAATCAGGTATAATTAGTGATTGAACTTCAATCTCAAAGTTATCCTACGCAAGGATCTCAAGTTAGGTTTATTGGAATGTTTCTTTCAAAATCTTCTTTATTGTGGTTTTTATCTTTTCTTGAACAATGTGATCCAATATTAGATAATTACGAGGCATTTTTAGCGGAATTTTGATCTATGTATAAAGAACATGATGCAATCCGTGTTGCCACTAACAAGATTCGCTTTCTAGAACAAGATAATTTATCAATGTCATTATACACTTCATAATTTTGACAACTAGCGATTGATATCAAATGGGATGATGCTGCACTTATCAGCCAATTTCTCTACGGATTATAATATGAAGTAAAAAAATTAATGCTCAACTTATCTGATCCTCAAACATTGAATCAAGCAATTGATTTTGCTCTGAAATGTGACAATCAATTTTTTGAATTTCAATTTGAGAGTCGTACAAGAGAGCCTCAACATTATTATTCAATGCCAACATCAACATCCTCACAAAATGTACATTTGAAAATAGAAGACATACAAATTGATGCGGTGTGTTTTAAACCTCTTATTGAATAAGAAAAGATTCGGCGTCGTCAAAGAAGATTATGTTTATATTATGGAGAACCTAAGCACACTTCTCAACATTGTCTGAAAAAATGATACAATTACAAAATGAGGAGTACGGTTGTCAAAGAAGACAACATGTTGGAAAATGAATTTGTCCAGTTACAATAGGGACCATATAGTTGGAACCTTATACAATTTCAAGTGAAGGTCCTATTCTCTCCTCAAAATCCTCTCCTTATTTTATAATAGATATATATTTAGGACCAAAAAACTACAGAGTCTCTACCTTATTAGATTCAAGAGCCTCAGCATGCTTTCTAGATGAAAAATTTGTTAAGAATTGTAAAATACCTTTATTACAAAAAACTAAACTCGTACATGTAGAAGTCATAGATGGTCATCTATTGTCTTGTGGAGATGCCACTCATAAAATCCATCCTATAAAAGTAACAATAGATGGTCATAATAGCTATGTAACCTTTAATATAATTAAATCTCTATCTAATCTAGTTATTTTAGGTTTATCATGGCTAAAAAAATATAATCCTCAAATAGATTAGAATTCTTTTAGACTCAATTTTTCTTAGAACATTATTAAACATTCTGCCGACCAAGTAAAAAGCTATAAATCTAATATATTAAAATCCCTATTCATAGGTACAAAAGCTTTTATACACACAGCAAAAGAAAGATCAATTTTTGCTATTTATGCCATACTTGTTTTTGATAGTGGAAAGACTTAAAGTGGCATTCCAAGCCAATATCTGGATTATCAGGACGTTTTTGAAAAAAAATATATAAATATTCTTCCAAAGCATCGTCTATATGATTGTTCAATTAACCTCAAGGAAGGAACTCACCACCATTTGGACCAATCTACAATTTATGACAAGATGAATTGGCTGAAGTCAAGACGTATATTGACGAGAATTTGGCAAAGAATTTCATACACCATTCTAAATCTCCAACCATGAGCTCCAATTCTATTTGTGAAGAAAAAAGATGGATCATTGCGGATGTGTGTTGACTATCGAGGACTCAACAAGATCACAATTAAGAACAAATATCCATTATTTTTGATATCAGGATTCTTTGACCAGTTAAATTAAACTAAGATCTACACAAAAATAGATCTAAGAGGAGCATATAATCCAATACGCATCAAAGAAAGAGATGAATGAAAAATTACATTTCAAACCAAGAACGATAATTTTAAATATAATGTCATGCCTTTTGGACTTAGAAATGCATCAGCTGCTTTTCAACATCACATGAATGATATTTTTTGTGAGTTCCTGGACAATTTTGTCATCTGATACCTAGACAATATTTTGATCCATTCTAAGAACATAGAAGAACATGAAGTACATGTTCGTCAAGTATTACAAAAACTTAGAGATGCGGGATTATACACCAAGATGAAAAAGTGTGTATTTCATACTACTCAAGTTGATTTCTTAGAATACATCATTTCAAATGATGGTCTCATATTGGATCCTAAGAAAGTCCAAACAATCATGAATTGAAAGATTCCAAAGAGAGTAAGAGATGTCCAATGCTTTTTGAGATTTGCCAATTATTATCGGATCTTCATCAAAGACTTCTCTTAAGTTATAGCTCCACTTACACGTTTGACCTGTAAAGACAAACTCCAATAGAATCAAGAAGCAAAAGCACCATTTGAAGCTCTGAAGACATCGTTTGTTTCTGCACCAATCTTGTATTATGTTGACTTTTCCAAGGCATTTTTCATGGAAATTGACACATCAGACTTTGCCTTGGGTGTAGTTTTGTTACAAATGAGAATAGATGACAAACTTCATTCAATAGCTTTTCATTCAAGAAAATTCTCAACATTTGAGATCAATTATGACATCCACGACAAAGAACTTCTTGCAATTGTGGATTCCTTTTAAGAATGGCGTCATTATCTAGAAGGCACTTCCAATTCAATCACTATATATATGGATCATAAGAACCTCGAGTATTTCATGTTGACACGGGTGTTGAATCGTCGTCAAGCTTGTTGGAGTATATCTTTGTTAAGATTTATTACCACTTATCGGCTAGAAAAACAACAAGGTTTGTCCGATGCCCTTTCTAGACGTTGTCGTGGTAGAGAGAATCTGCCTCAAGAAAGAGCTAGACTTCTAGCTGCCACTAATTACTCAAGCAAGATCTAAATATAATAAAACCTTCCAAGTTTATATAAAATATTTCTTCATAGGACTATTACATCCAATTCACAAGTCTTATTTCATCAAACCACTCAAAACATAACAAAATATTCTAAACCTTCATTCCCCCGTAAGAAGGGAATTTTTTCTAAACTTCAATAAGTCATAACTTTTAATCCAACCGTCTAAATCCACTCCAAACTTACATGAAGTACTAATGTATTTTGCACAACTACTACTACAAATTTCAACCGTTGCATCATTACCAATCTTTAGATATCGCCAAAATCCTAGCAGTAGCTTCAAATCCTTGTTTACAAACACTTGCATACTAAATTCTTCATATCTCACAATATAAAAGTTCAAATGCTATAAAAATTTGATGCATAGCTTTTTAGAATAATAATACACCTTATTAAAAAGTTTGAGACAAAAATTCGTCTAGAAACTTAAGATATGACAAACCCCATCTTTATCAATAAAACAGCCTACTTACTACCTTGGAATTCAATCTGCTATCTTTGACTCCCAATATCTCCTCTTTTAGAATTCCAAATGTAGTAATTCTTCTATATCAGGTGTAGAGCTTGAAATCACCTCTCTAGCCGCACCTCCCGATCTCCAAAAGCTCTCATACAATTCCAATCCTCAAAAGAGTGACAGTAAATACAATTTGTACACCCTAACTTCAAGTGCCTACTCCTCCCTCAAAAAAATTCCAAATCTCTCAATTGTTACATCAAAATTGTAGCCCAACAAACAAGCTTTCTAACTCTAGTCTTTGTTTTTCAAATGGCCTCCTTGAAGTTGCCAAAACCCTTATTCTTGTTGCAGGCAGCCTCCTCAAAGCTTATTGAGCATGACTATTGACCAATAGGAATGAAGAACTTCACCCCTTGTCTTCATTCATCCTCACTTTATCTTCATCCTTCCAAATAGGCCTCTTAGTAGTTTAATTCTTCTTCTTTGGACCCCAATTGCCTCTCAAGACTTTATACTAAATATTTAGGCTCTATATAATTTCAAAGCCATAACCAAACTAAGTAAAAATCTAAAATAATATTACTTACACCAACTCCTTTAATTTATTTTACTAATCATTTTAATACACATCTAAATCTAAAAATATATTTTATATTTTGAGTGGATTTTACATACTATAAGCAATTATAGTACAATAACGTTCTTATTTTGCACTAAAAGAAGGAGATGCAGCTTTTGAGCAACAAAGAATGGCCCTCTTGAAACCACAGTAATTTCATCTTCGAGCACTGAAATCAACATTGACTGTTGATTCAACTTTTTTCAAGCAAATTCAATCAAGTATATCCTCAGATCCTCTTGTTTATGATATCAAGAATAATTCTTCCAAGACTCATGATTCTTCTAAATTCGAGTTCAAAAATAATCTACTATATTTTGAAGGACGCCTATATGTTATAGAAGAAGAAGCACATTTACGTGTTCTTCAAGCACATCATGTTTTTCTAGCGGCAGGACATTTTGGATACAACAAGACTTTGGAACTTATATCAAGAGATTTTTGGTGGCCTCAAATATAGAAGGCAATCAAAGACTTTGTACAATCATGTGATATCTACTCAAGATCAAAGACTCCTCGTCATCGACCTTTTGGGCTTCTTCTGCCATTTCCTATTCCAAAACAACCATAGTCTTTTATTTCTATGGATTTCATCACAGATCTTCTAAGCTCAAGATCTTATGACTCCATATTTGTGATAGTAGATCGGTTCACCAAGATGGCACATTTTGTGCCATGCACAAAATCTATCATAAGTGAAGAAACAGCTAAGCTTTTCATTGATAATATATATGGCTATCATGGATTACCTAAGGATATTATATCGGATATGGAAACTCAATTTGTGTCAAGATTTTGAAAAATCCTTTTCAAGATCTTAAAAGTAGACATAAAATTATCTTCAGCTTTTCATCATCAAACTGAAAGACAAATAGAGTGCGTGAACCAAGTCTTGGAGCAATACTTAAGGTGTACCATCAATTATCAATAATATGATTGGACAGCTCTTCTGCCATTGACAGAGTTTACTTATAATGATACGATATATTCTTCTATGTAATAAATATCTTTCTTTGCCAATTATGGTTACCATCCACGACTTGATGCTTTTGACTTTTCAAAAGTTGATAATCTAGCGACAGAAGATTTGATAACTCGTTTGTCAAAGCTACATACAATAATGGGGGTGCAATTAAAAGAAGCTCAAGAATGACAAAAAACAAATGCAGATGCATATCACAAAGAACAACCACAATTCAACGTGGGGGACAAGATATGGTTACTTCATGGCAATATCAAGACTACTCGTCTTTGTGATAAGTTGGACTATTATAGGCTTGGACCTTTTCCTATTTCTGAATAAATTAATCTAGTTGCATATTGATTATATCTATAGGAGTCCATGAAGATCCATCATGTATTCCATGTATCACTACTAAAGTCATATAAGATAGTGGATATATAAGGAAGAAGACAAATGCCATCGCCTCTTATAGAAGTGGACAACGATGAAGAATTTGAGGTTGAAGAGATTTTAGATTCAAGGCGACGCTGAAATCGACTCAAATATCTTATGCATTAGCGCGGATATGATATTAGTGAATGCACATGAGAGGTATCTAAGAATTTAGCAAATGTACCAATAAAAATCAATACATTTTATCAACGATATTTGTCAAAACTAAGATAAAAAATGAAAAAAATCTTTGCTATAAAGCAAAATAGGTTCTATAAAGGTTTCATGCTATCTTGTATCATTGTTTGTTATTTTGTTAGATTTATTCATGCTAAAGAGTTGGAGGATCAACAACGAGTGAATTCAGCTCAAGAGCCATGATTTGCTGATTTACCAAACGAGACATTACGACTATCACAACCTTCAAGACGACGGAATAGAGATGAAGATCCTCAAGAACGACATGTTCTTCTTTGGATTGATGGTAAAATATAACATGTTTGGTATCACGACCTTGGAAGGAACTCCCGATGTTTGATAATACTTTTAGAGATAAGAACTACTCCAAATGGTATTCCTAATATTTTCTTTGAAGGGAATTATGAAGGCTTCAACAATGATCAAATAATAGGATGGTCCTCTCGCCTTGGTATGAAACATTATTGATGGCTGAAAAGACCTATCAATTACATTTAAAGGGAACAAAGATCAGAGTATGTGGCAAGTACAATTCTACATATCCTAGACTTTCTCAACATGTAATCACCACTCCTCGTGGAACTCGTCCCTAGAAGGGGGGATAATGTCACTGACATAAGATTTATTCCAATAATTATCTAAATAATATAGACCAATAGAAGTAGATAAAATAAATTCATTTGATAATATCTAATAGAGAAGCTTCTTAGAAGCTACATAGACGTGGAATCACCTTTATACATGTCTATAGGTGATTGGTAGGTTAAAAACTTGGTCAACAAGCTAGCCACATGGTGCACATATTGGTAGCTTGTGGAACAAGCTAGCCATGTATTACACATGTTGGTAGCTTGTGGAAAAAGTCAAATACATGGCCCACATGTGAGAAACTTGTCGTGCAAGTTTGATACGTGTATTGTAATTTAGACATGTGTATGAGGTTGTATAGAATACTGCCTTGTAGTTCTTAATTAGATAGTATTTATAGAGGCAAGAGTGATGTCATCTTCACTCTTGTCAACTCCTTTCTTGATCCTAGTCTAGTTTCAAGAGTCTTCATGTTTCTAGTCTTTGGCAATAGCCATTCAAGTTTTTCTTTGAATATATATACTTTTTTATTCCTATTTTGTGACTTTTCTTTGATATAGTTTTTATTAGATCATACATTTTTTTTTCTAGTTCATATCCTTGATACAACATCTATCACTATCATAGAATATCAAGGGATATTATATTAAATAGAGGGATGCAATTTGCATCAAAATTTTAGAGAATCATTTTCAAGATATTGCAGTTGGACATAAAACTATCTTCAACCTTCTACTTTCAAGCTGATAGATAAACGGAATGGATAAATCAAATTTTGGAGCAATATTTGAGATGTACCCATCAATTATCATCAAGATGATTGGACAATTCTTTTACTATTGGTAGAATTTGCTTATAATAATTTGATATATTCTTCTATTCAATAAACTCTATTCTTTATCAATTATGGTTATCATTTATAATTTGATTTTTTTGACTTTTCAAAAGCTAACAATCCTATAATAGAAGACTTGATAAATTGATTGTCAAATTTACATGTAATATTGAAGATGCAATTAAAAGAAGCTTAAGAACAACAAAAGACCACTATAGATGTCTATTAGAAGGAATAACTCGAATTCTAGGTAGATTATAAATTATGGCTACTTTGTTGTAATATTAAGACTATTTCTCCTTATAATAAGCTAAATTATTGGAGGTTTAGTTCATTTTTGATTTATAAACAAGTCATTCCAATTGCTTATTAATTAAACCTATTGGAGTCTATGAAGATCCATCCCGTATTCTATGCATCTTTGCTTGAATTATATAAGGCAATGGATATACAAGGAAAGAGACAAATACCACCACCTCATATAAAAATGGATAATAATGAAGAATTTAAAATAGAAGACGACTTAGATTTGAGACAGCATTATAATAGGTTAGAATATCTTATATATTGGCACAAATATGATATTAGTGAACGCACATGGGAGCCATCCAAGAATTTAGCAAATACATCAATTACAATCAATGTGTTTCATTGACGACATCCATCAAAATCAAGATGAAGAAACAAAAAAATCTTTGCTATAAAGCAAAGCAAATTCAATAGAAATTTTATTCTATCTTATAATATTATTTGCTATTTTTTAAAATTTTAGTGCTAAAGAGATAGAGAATCAACAACCAACAAATTCAATTCAAGAACTATCATTTGTTGAATTATCAAATGAGACATTACATTTGTCACAATCTTTAAGATAATAGAATAGAGATGAAGATCCTCAAGAACAATATATATTTTTTTAAATTGATGGCAAGATACAATATGTTTGATATTAAAACCTTAGAAGAGACTTCCATTATTTAGTCATACTTTTGGAAGTAGAAACTACTCTTGATGGTTTTTCAAATATTTTTATTGAAGAAAGTTATGAAAGCCTCAATAATGATCAAATATCAGAGTGGTCTACTCACCTTGGTATAGGACACTATCAATGGTTGAGAGGACCTATTAATTATCTTTGAAGGGAACAAGGATCAAAATATGTGACAAATATAATTTAGCATATTTTGGACTTTTTTAACATATAATCAGTGATCTTCATAGAATTTGTTCCTAGAAGGGGGAAGAATATCATTGACATAAGATTTATTCTAATAATTATTTAAGTAATATAGATAGATAGAAGTAAATAAAAATAGATTAATTTATTAATATCTTGTAAAAAATCTTCTTAAAAGCTTTATAGATGTGATTTTATTTTTATGTATATCTTTAGATGATTGATAGGTTAAAAACTTGGCCAATAAATTAGCCATGTATTGCACGTGTTGGTAGCTTGTGGAAGAAGCTAAGTACTTGGTACACATATAGGAAACTTGTCTTGCAAGTTGATACGTGGCTTGCAAATTGGACACGTATTAGAAGTCCTATTAAATATTGTCACATAGCTCTTTAGTAGATAGTATATATAAAGATAAGAGTGAAACCTTCTTCACTATTATTAATATCTTTTTTGTTTTTAGTCTTATTTCAAAAACCTCTAGTCTTCTTATCTTTGGCAATAGCCATTCTAATTTTAATATTATTCCATCTTTGAATGATTGTCTATTCTTTTGAATGATACAAGAGTATATTGATATTTTGTTCCTTTATGATTCATACCCTTGATTATAGATCTTCTATCATCAAAGTTTTGTGATATCATATATATAATTATTGACCAATTTATCAAGATGGCACATTTTATTCTTTATAAGAAGACCATTATTAGTAATGAAACAGCCAAATTCTTTATTGATAATATCTATAGATATCATGGACTGTCAGATGATATTATATCAAATCAACGATTGCAGTTTGTATCTAAATTTTGGAAGTTATTTTTTAAAATTCTTTAAGTAGACATCAAGCTTTCTTCAATATTTTATCCATAAATTGATTGCCAAATAGAATAAGTAAATCAAATCTTTGAGTAACACTTAAGGTGTACCATCAATTATTAATAAGATGATTGAATATCTCACTTATCTCTAGCCCAATTTGCCTACAAGAACACAATTTATATATCTATTCATTAAACTCCATTTTATTCCAATCATGGCCGCTATCCAAAATTAGACATATTATTTGTTGGTAGATCCAAAAATCTAAAGACAGATGATTTTGCATGCCAAATTATTCATATCTAAGCTACCTTGAAACTTCAATTGGAAGAAACTCAAGTACGCTCAAAAAAATCAATTAATACACAAAGGAAGGAACAATCTCCATTTCAAGTTGGCTATAGAGTATGGTTGCTTTGATACAATATAAAGACTATTCAATCATTTAATAAGCTGAATTATCAACGGCTTGGACCATTTTTTATTCAAAAATAAATTAAATCTATTGCTTATTAATTAGAACTATGAATATCTATAGAGATACATCATATTTTTTACACATCTCTTTTAAAATCTTATAGAAAATCAAATATATCAAGAAGAATACAACTGCCACCACCTTATGTTGAAATAAATAGCCATAAAAAATTTAAGATAGAAGAAGCACTTGATTTGAGGCTAAGCCAAAGACAATTGGAGAATTTACTTGAAACGTATTAGCAAGAGTCCAATAAGTGATTTGTCCTTAATAAAAAAGACAAATAATATAAAGATATTATAAAAGATAATTTTTATTGATAAACCTTTGTATATTTAAGTAGATTTATACAAAAGGCTAAAATTGCCACAAAATCTTTCAAGACCTTATTCACCCGCAAGGACTTATTTCTTCTTAAACTTTAGAATTCAATGACTCTTGATTTAATTATTCAATTTCTATAAACTTATCTTTAAAGTGTAGATAATCTATTTAAGTTTTATTACAAGAAAGAATCAATCATAAATTTGCTTTCAATCATTTGATATCTTAAAAATCCTAGAAAGTATTTAAAATCTTAGCTCAGAGATACCCGAGCACTACTTTTCTCATATCTCACAAATCCAAAATCCTAATGCCACAATATTTTTTTACATAGTCTTGTAACATAAATATATATACTTCAAAAAAATTTGAGCAAAAAATCTATCAAATTGTCTAAGATATAGCTCAAAACATAACCACTAGTTAAGTAGGGTCACTTATTGTCCTTAGCTTATAAGCACTAATTTCAACTTCTAATATCTCTTTTATCCTAGCTTTAAATTCTTCAAGCCATAAGCAAAAAGTGTAGTAAAACAAATTCTCTTTTAAACCCTAGTTGCCGATCCTCTATTGCTCTTTGTACGTGCAATTTATGCTCAAAAGAGTGGTAGTAGATATAATTTCAACACCTTAACTTTGAGCGCCTATATTTCTTTCATAAAATGTCCAAATTATACAAAATTTGCATCAAAACCATAATTCCTAATAAATCCTTGGACAGCCTCCTTGAAGTCTATTGTGCATGATTTTTGGCCAATAGGAATAGAAACTTCTATCATCCATTTCCATTCATTCACATGGATGGCCTAACTATTTCCTTTCAAACTAAAAATTCCTTTCTAAATTTTTTTTTTTTAATAAGATTTACAAAATATGTGTTCTAAACACCAAATAAAAGAAGCAAATCAGATCTTAAGGATCACCAAAGTCTAACAAAGGTAACTTAAGATATATATAAAAGTTATTATCAATATAAAATCAACTTCAAAAGTCACTACTCAAAAGAAAATAAGATTATATAAACCTCAATAATAACCTTTTTAATGGATCCTTTCTAAACTAACAACCTAACGACATCTTGTAACGAATGAAATCTACTATTATAGCTTTCACTTAATTGTATAATAAATTATATATTAAATATATATGTACAATTTTTTCACATGGTAGCCAAACCACAACACGTCAACGTTGACATGAAATACTTGAGGTTCTTGTGATCTGTATATATAGTGACTACACTAGAAGCGCCTTCCAGATAGTAACACCATTCTTGAAAAGAATCCACAATTACAAGAAGTTCTTTATCATGGATTTTGTAGTTGATTTCTGCTACTGAAAACTTCTTGGAATGAAAAGCTACTAGGTGGAGTTTGTCATCTGCTCCCATTTCTGACAATAGCACCTTTAAAGAAAATTTTGATATATCTATATCTATAAAAAATGCTCTAGAAAAGTTGACAGAATACAAAATTGGTACAGAAGCAAAAACTGTCTTCAAAGCTTGAAACGATGCTTTTGCTTCTTTGCTCCATTCAAGTTTGTTTTTACAAGTTAAACATATAAGTGGAGTTGCAACTTGAAAAAATGTTCTTGATAAAGATTTGATAGTAATTGGCAAATCTCCAAAAGCATTGCACATCTCTTATTGTTTTTAGAATCTTCCAATCTATGACTGTTTGGACTTTCTTAGAATCTATTTTGAGACCATCATTTGAAATGATGCATTCTAAGAAGTCAACTTAAGTAGTGTAAAATATATATTTTTCCATCTTGGCATATAATCCTACATCTCTAAGTTTTTGTAACACATAATGAACATGAAATTCATATACTTTTATATTTTTAGAGTAGATCAAAATGTTGTCTAAATAGCAAACAACAAAATCATCAAGACACTCACAAAACACGTCGTTCATAAGATATTGAAAAGCAATTGGTGCATTTGTAAGTTCAAAAGGTATGATATTATATTCAAAATGTCCATACCTTATTTGAAATGCAATCTTCCATTCATCACCTTCTTTCATGCATATTTGGTTGTATGCTCATCTTAGATCTATTTTTGTATAGATCTTAGCTTGATTCAATTGATCACGAAGTCCAGATATCAAAAATAGAAGATATCTATTCTTGATGGTAATCTTATTGAGTCCTTGATAATCTATACAAATCCGTAGAGATCCATCTTTTTTCTTTACAAACAAGATAGGAGCTCATGCTAGAGATTTTGAATGGCGTATGAAATTCTTGGCTAGGTTATCATCAATATATTTCTTGAATTCAGCCAATTTATTTTGTAACAAAGTGTAGATTGGTCCAAATGAAGGCTAAGTTCCCTCTTTGAAATCAATTGAGCAATCATATGGATGTTGTTCTAGAAGAATATCTATATTCTTCTTCTCAAAAATATCTTGATAATCTTAGTGTTGGCTTAGAATGCCACTTGAAGTCTTTCCACTATCAAAAATGGATGTAGCATAAATAACAAAAGATGATCTTTCTTTTGCTTCATTCATAACAGCTTTTGCATCTATAAGTACAAGTTTTGCTATATTAGACTTATAGCTTGTTATTTGATTTACGGGACTCTTATTAATACATTGAAAAAAAATCAAGTCTATGAGAAATCCAATCTATTTGAAGGTTATACTTTTCTAACTATGATAAACCTAAAATGATTGGATTAAGAGGAGATTTAAATATATTAAAGATTACACAATTATTATGACCATCTATTATTATATTTATAAAAAGAATTTCATGAGTAACATTTCCAAAGGATAATGAGCAACCATCTATGATTTTTACATATACAGATTTAATTTTTTGTATTAAAGATATTCTATGATTTTTAATAAATTTTTTATCTAAAAAATACATTGAGGCTCATGAATTTAGTAAAGAAGAGGCTTTATGATTTTTAGGTCCCAAACAAATATCTATTATAAAACAAAGAGAGGGTTCTAAAGAGAGGATAGGACCTTTACTATGAATTGTATAAGATTCCAATTGCACAGTTCCTATTTTAGTTGGACAAACTCATTTTCCGACATATTATCTTCTTTGATAGCTGTACTTCTCATTTTGTGGTTGCGTGGTTTCTTTGAACAATGCTAAACAATGTGCTTAGATTCTCCATACTATAAATATAATCCTTCTTGATGACAACAAGTCTTTTTTTGTTGAATAAGAGGTTTAAAACGTACCGTGTCAATTTGCATGTCTTCTACTTCTGAATGTACATATTAAAAAGGCGTTAATATTGCCATTATATTATAGTGATGTTGGAATTCCCTTGTGCGACTCTCAGATCAAAATTCAAAAAGCCAATTGTCACACTTCATAGCAAAATCAATTGTTTGACTCAATGTCTGAGGATGGGATAAATTGAGCATCAATTTTTTTACTTCATATTGTAATCCATAAAAAAATTGGCTAATAAGTGCAACATCATCCCATTTAATGTCAATTGCTAGTTATCAGAATTGTAAAGCATATGATGCCATTGATCAATTGCCTTATTGTAAGATGCAAATCTTATTGATTGCGACACAAATTGCATCATGTTCTCTATACATAGATCAAAATTCCTCTAAAAATGCCTCCAAATTATCCAATATTGAATCACGTCGTTCAAAAAAGGATAAAAACCATGATAAAATAGAGTCTAAAAATAGTATTCCAATAAATCAGACTTGTGATCCTTGGATTGGATAACTTTGGAGTCGAAGTTCAATCACCAATTGTACTTGATTGATGAATCCTCAAAACTTAGATCTGATACCATCAAACTTCTCTGACAAACTAATTTTTGGTTCTTTGATGCTTGAATGGTGTTCAATTATAAGTGAAGTGGTATGGCTTGAAGCAACTCGAATCATCTCTAAATCTTCACTTCCTACTAATCTTGTTGCTCCTTATAGTAGTGCATTGAATTGATGCATTGCAAGTATTAATTCTCTCATTTGCTCTTGTATTTGTGCCATTACACTCTTCATTTCAACAAGCTCTGCCATGATAGAAAGAGAAAAACGTATCTACTTTTACTACAAAATAAAGTATTTAAAAATAAAAATAAAAATTCTAGGAATAATATCAGTTTAGAAGTGGATAATCTATAACTTCTAATATGCTTATGTCTTATCAAGAAAAAGGGGTAATCCACTCTTAATCAAGAAAAGACAAAGCTCTGATATTATAACTTCACTCTTATCAATCTGTCAAGGATACAAACTAAAACAAATGTGTAAGTTAGTAAAAACTATGTTAAAGGAAAATAACAAGATAGAAATAAAGAAGTATGTATATTCAAAAAGAAACTGGAATAGTTATTGTCAAAGGCTAAAAAATACATGAGACTCTTAAGCTAGACTAGAAGTAAGAAAAGAATTGACAAGAGTGAAGAAGGCTTCACTCTTGTCTCTATATATATTATCTATCTAAGAACTACATGGCGACTTTCTATAAGACTTCCTACACATATCTAATTTGTAAGACGCGTGTCAAACTTGCAAGACAAGTTTCTTACATGTGCGCCACATACTTGGCTTGTTCCACAAGCTACCAATATGTGTGACACATGGCTAGCTTGTTCCATAAGCTACCAATATGTGCGATACGTGGCTAGCTTGTTGGCCAAGTTTTTAACCTATTAATCACCTATAAACATGTATAAAGGTGATTCTGTGTCTATAAAGCTTTTAAGAAGCTTTTTTATAAGATATTATCAAATTAACTTATTTTATCTACTTCTATGAACTAAATTAATTATTAGAGTAAATCTTATGTCCATGACAGAATTCCACATTGGATAAAAATTCACTTTTTTTTAATTTAGTGATGATGCTAAATTGCATCCAAAGGCACATTTGGATCCGTTAATATCCCATTGAATTGCTTTCCATGTGATTAATTATGCATTATCATGATTTATTGAAAACAAACTCCATTAGTTTAAAAGTTGATTGTCATTATTATGTATTTTCATTTGTATTTGTTTTAAAGATAATACAACTATAATCCTTAATATCAGCACTAATTATATATAAATTAGAATTTTTAATAATATTGCTTTGACTTTTTAATTAAAAATAGGTATTGAAGCATTTAGTTCTAATTCGCATTAAGATATCCTCTATTAAGTAAAATAATGCTTAAATTTTATATTTATATTATTCTAAAATTATCACTTTATTTATACTATATTCCATAATTTGTATTATATACTTTGAGCTCTCATAAGCTATTTATGGCTTTTCTTATCTTTTCAATTTTTTTTTTTTACCATTAAAATTAGTCATTAATAGTTCATTAAAAGTGTATTTATTCTAAAGACACCTTATATTATATTTTTTTGAAGTTCACAACTACATTTTATCTTAACACTATGTTTTGAGACTAATTTCAAATTTATAATAATACAACAAAAAATAAGTTCTAAATTCACCAATAAAGATATATATATATATATATATATATATATACAATCAAATCTATTTATAATAATCTCTCTATTAGCCACCATTCTATCAACAAATGTTATTTTAAACAATATAAGTAGTTTAAATACAATTTGAAACTTAGTATGTAAGATTTTCTTATCATAAATAAATTATGCTATCAATAACAAAATACACAAATTTCATATATGTACATGCTGGATTTAATGGTAGATTGTTTTTTTTTTTCACTTTCCTATATCAATGATACAATAAAAGCTTTCAAAGTAATTCATGATAGATTAATAAATCCTAAAATTCCCTTCAGTTGATGAATGTGAATCTTACAACAATATTTCAACTACAAATTGTGATGTTTTGAATGCTTTAATTTTTGTTGAAATTTCTTTGTTTTTGGTATTCACATAATATAGCAAGTCTTTACTTAAGCATTCCATTATTAATATCTCGGCTTTCTAGTCAAATTATAATATACAATCAATTATGTACAGTTTGTATTATATATTCAGCATATTTCTTCAACAACTCTAATTTGGTCATATAAATTCCATTTGAAAAATTGTAAATCCTTAATTAAATATACATTCTCTATTTCAAGAAAACAAACAAAAGCTACTATGTCTAAAAATAAAATAAAAAATTTATTGACGTGGATTAGAAACAAAAGCAATCCACAAAATGAATCGGTTCTCCCTTAACTGCCAATAGTGGAAGAACTAATGCGCACAAATCATAAATAATGTTGTAACATAACACTTCCCACCAAAAAGTTGCGATCAAACTCCTTTCACCTCAACTATGTCACCATCGATCCGTTTGACAGCACATGAGTAATCCAATTAAAGTCAACCCCACTCTATCAGACATGCGCTGAAAATATTGTTAATTAACGGTCATTATCCAATCCAGTACAGGAATGACAGTCCGTAGTATATCCAAAACAAAGTTCATGACGAATCGGTTCAAACTGGTGGTGTGACACCTACAGGACGTTACGCTCATGACGGTGGTCAACTGATACGGCAACAGCACCCTGAAGAAAACCGACGGGCTGGTGGTGGAGTTCTTCAAATGCAGGCCTCTGCCTCCCCCACCTCCGATCTGTCTCACCTCTGCAACCCTCCCCCGTACTCGAGGCCACTCAATCTGGTGACAGGGAACTGCATTCAATCCATGGAACTTGTCATCTGCGCACGAAACGGAACGAAACATTGCGCACTACACGCACTGTGAAATCATTCACCAACAAGTTCCGCTGCTCGTCTCGCCGCCAATTGGGTTGTGGCATCACCAAACCAACTCGTAAATACACCCCTTCACAACCACAACTGACCAAGATTCGTGACATCAACGTCATCCAGACCCAGCCCAAAGCTACCAGAATCACGCGGACTATCGACCAGTCCCACATTTCCCGCACCCCGAACGAGAGCTGCCCATCCGAGTTCTTCAGTTTCGCGGCGCTCAACATTTTCATCATGATCATGCAAGCACATCGGCATGCAAAAAGAAAACACACACACCCACCCACCAACAAGCCTTTGCAATCCTAGACATGGAAATTCAGTGCATCGTGTTTCTCTCATTCGCATGGTCCATAATTCGTGTGCAAAGCATGGGGGCCGCCCGACCGCAAACCCCAGCGTCCAAAACTGTCGGCGATCATCCAGATCCCTCTACTCCATCTGACAATCACGCTAAGCATGCAGCGGAATGCTGCGTATTCCTACTCTAGCACTGCCATGAATCCCTCGGTAGTGGTCATTTCTGTTTCGCTCCACACCTCCAGCCAGCCGTACCACCGCACCTTCGCGCCTCCACACCTCACGCGATCTCTATCTGCCGCACTTGTGGCTTCGGCTTCTGAAGCTTGGGAATTGTCACTGTCAGAACCCCGTCCTGCACCTGCGCCTTCACTTCATCCACGTTCGTACCCTCCGGCAGCCGGAACCGTCGCATGAAACTGCCCTGTGCGCGCTCCACCCGATGCCATGTATCGCCCTTCTGCACCTCCTCTTTCTTCCTCTCGCCGCTGATCTCCAGTGTTCTCCCCTCCACCACTTGCACCTTCACCTCCTCCTTCTTCAGCCCAGGCAGGTCGGCTTTGAACACGTGCGCCTCCGGCGTTTCACGCCAGTCGACCCGCGTGTTTGCCACGGCGTGCGCGTCGCTCGCAAATCGCCGGGACGGCCCGTTCTCCAGCACCGAGAAAGGCTCCCACACGCTGCCGAACTCGAAAGGATCCAAGATGCTGCTGCCACGACCGCCAAACAGCGACACAGCCATATCTACCTCTCGGCTTCTCAACGATGCGCGACCCCAAGGAATGCACTCTACCGACTGATCACCCTCACAAAGCTCAACTGAAATGCCACCAAGCTACAACCTACAAGTGTTGGGATCGATCAGCTGAACAAAGGAATTCCAAGAGAAAAAAAACCTGGGCCCTCACTGTGATATCGGCTGCAACAAATCTTTCGATAACACGAATGAACACGCTGCGTCGTGCGTCGACAACACTCCAGTCGTAACACTCAATTCGATCAGCAATCAGCGATGCGCAGCCCAGAACCGAACGCCGCTACATATACCACAACGCGGGAGCGGACGATGGCACAAGCAAGCGGAAGGAAGCACACACCAGGCGCGCGACAGGAAGAGTGTGGAAGAACCTGGAACATCCGAGAAGAACGACGACATGGATCCTGAGGGTTCTAGAGCCGTGGAGCTGCTCCACCTGGCCTGCCACGACGACGGAACCGATCGTGCTGACTTGGCTTGCCCAGGCGCCGCGCTGCCTCTTCGTCTCGAGGGACTTGTGCTCTTTCGTTCCATCCTCAAGTACGGAGATTTGTAGCATTCTTTGTTTGGGCGAGTGCATCTTGTGTTCAGTAGTCCGCCTGTAGAAACCCGTAGGTTTTTGAAGAAAAAATAATGGAATAAACTGCCTGGTCGTGTGCAAAAATAAGACCTTATTTTGATACCAATACAATTGTTGTATACGGATGAAGACTTTACTCTGATACTGACATGATTGTTTGTATTAAGGTGTCAAAAATTTGTGTTTGCATTTCAACACAAGAATCTCCAATTCCATCAACAAACTTCAACAAGCTCGTTTAGACATCAAAACACAACGAAATTACACAAGCCATGAGATAACTACAGACCATGGAAGGTGTTTACAACGACTGAAGATGACTGCAAATTTATCTTACTTTATTTTTGCTTTAAAGTGAGATTCTTGTTGTTTAAACTTCTAAAGACTTATCACTTTGACTTTATAATAAGCCTGGTAACAGTTTCCATCGGTCAAACCTCATGAGTCACTGGTCATTGTAAGTGAATTGTGTGATTAGACTGCAGGTATGGATTTTCAAATATGGTACAACTTTATAACAGTATGACTCCCAATTTTCTATACGCTTCACATCTCAATGGTAAAAACCTTTGCTGCCAAATGTTCACTAAACAAATCAAACTAAATACTTACCAACATCCAAATACTAGAAAACACAACAGAGCAGTTTTGAACTTTTAAACCATCCTGCTCAGTTAGCAACTGTGACGTGGGCTGCGCGTGCCCTAATCGAAGATCACCTGCTGGCATTTAGGCAAAAATGCACATTCCAACGTGGTGCATTGAGGAATCAAGTGTGAGACGACCACTGCTTCCAGAAAGTTACTTACCATTGCGAACCATCGTATTAATAATCGCGTTGTGAACAGTATTCGAATAACTACGCTGTAAACAAATGCCATCGCACCACTGTTTTTATTATTACTGCGCTTTCCAATCACACAGCTCAATATTCCCCCACGTAACACATGGTGTATGGAAATGTGATAAATTTCACATCTCCATGACAAATTCAAGAACCGTCCGCCCCGCAAAGGAAACACAAAAGAGGGAACCCAGCAAACTAAGACGAGCGAGGTCTCTTCCCACCCTTCCATCACAATGCTCAATTTGCACGCAAGCCACTTGACTGCTCTACCCACCCAACAATGTCATACCAACACGGATACATAACATCGCAAGCCCTGGTTACAGCTCCAAGATTTTCGCCGCATGCAAACTCCCAAGGAACCATGTCATAATTCCCTGCAGGTGTCAAGATCCTTGTAAGGATTTGCTCACGACAAGGCCGTCACATCATGTTCTCCCAACTCAAGCTCTTCACATCTCATCGTCTGCATCGGCATCACATCTCACAGACCACTTGAATCGTGCTTCCAAAATATGTCCCATCTCTACCAAATTACCGTGAAGTGACGCGCGCTCTCTTCGCACCATCCGACTCACAGCTCTCCCCGTGACACCCATGCACCCCCTGACCCAACTCCAACGCCGACTCAAACCAAGATGCACATGGGTGGGATTGGACGCTGCTCTGCACTGCTGTGCCAAGCCCAAACACGCATGTCGCCGCTGATCTTTCCAAACCTACAGCGATAGTTACGACATTCACATCTTGTTGCAAAGACGAACACACTTCACGTCGTCGTGGTCGGCCTTCGAACGATCCCACACTTCCGTCCTCGGACACCTCCCTCACAATCTCCAATTTCCATGCCAAGAATCCAAGTAACGACCAAAATAACAACAATCCTCCATGCAAAACCATGAACATGGTGTGAAAGCCACAACTAGAAAGTGCAGAAATCGCCGCCTAACTACTCCAGCCGTCAATGATGTCCGCCAAACAGCTGCTCCAACACATTTTTTTGGCTCTGCGTACCTAACCACCCAACATACAGCGAACTCCTCCCCATAACCCCCACATCATTCCAAAACGGCTAACTCAACGACAGACCATCCAATCATCCATCCCCTCACAAAATCTCTCGATTGTGACGCCTTAAACCGATGTTCAAGAAAGCATACATACACAAAGTGCGCGGACGGGCCACAGGATGCGACCGTGACAAAACCTACACGACTCAGATAGACGCTCTAACAAAAATCACAACTACAGCTGCGCAACGTAATACTCCGCACAGCACTACGAACTACACCTTACGCCCTGCAAAGAACTCTACGATCGTTACGACATGGTATCCAACCACAATGGTCTCCACTCTCGTTGCCCGAGAATCAACTACACTGTGCCCCTGACGTTGCTCGTAGCGGCCTCCGCACAGCTCACCATCATCGTCCACCAATTTACAGGAAAGCGTCCTTCTCCAACAGCTGCAGAACCTTGTCCTGGTTGTTCAGCTTCGCCACGTCGATTGGCGTCTTCCCGTCCAAATTTTGCAAAGTCCTGCACAACCAACGCCCAACTCTCTCAGCCTACGTCCCACCCCTTGCAATGCGCTTCAAAACAACTCCTGTTCATACGCTCCACCCCAACCAACCCAACAACCATCGCAACCCGCCCTCGCCCCACGCCTCAACGTCGCCCCCATGGGGGCGGACGCCTGCCCCTCACAAACGCCGTGCTACGCATTCGCGTGCTCTGCACGACTCTGCGCGGTGGAATCCACGTCATCTGGGCAATCGAAATCTTACACAGCAGCGCCGTTCTTCAGAAGCAGCTCAACGCATTCCGCACGACCGTAACCGGCAGCATAGTGCAGGGCTGTGTTGTTGTTCTTGTCCAGCGCATCCGCTGCCGCTCCGGCTTCCAGCAACGCCTCCGCGCATTTCACCTGCAACATTCCAACCTTCCCAGTTTACTCTGCTGCCCTGCCCAACGTGCCGCACCCAAAACACTGCCATACCCACCAGCCCAATCCAACCACTTCGCACACTAGTCGAGCCCACACTCCCCCGCACTTCCCGGGGCAGGGGACCTCCATTCACCGTACACCCTGACTCCACACAAACACCAATCGTCCTTCTACTCCAGACACGCAATTCACACAAAACGCTCGCGCACGCCTCCTTCCAGCTGTGCCTGCTGGCCACTTCTCAGCATCCGGACAAGCCCTCCGCCCACCTCAACAACAACAACAACAACAACAACAAACGCAGCGGGGTTGCATGAATGTGCGCACCTCTCCATAACCACACGCGAAATGCAACGCAGTCCTCCCCTCCGCATCCTTCTCGTCCTTGTCTGCACCCTCTCGTAGAAGAATTTTCAGACCCTGCCCACACATGCCCACCACCAAAAACAATCCGTCACTCCTCCCAACCAAGGCTCGCCCAACCTGCATCGCATACACCCCACGACATAACCACACCAGCGCCCTTCGCCCAACCCACTCTTGCTCCCTGCCACCATCAACCATCCAGACTCGACACCCAAAATCCCTCCCTCCTCTCGCTCTGCCCGCTGCGACCCCCGTCTCAACTACACGACACAACCGAGCAACCCCACGCCAACAGTGGCTCAGGAAACGTGCTCATAACGTCACGACTCCTGGCGCCGAACCGCCCCCTCATACCTCCACGTCACCGGTGCTGGCGGTGTGATGTACGGTCAATTCATCGTCTTCCTCCTCACCCTCTTCCTCCTCTTCATCATTCGCCGACTCCCCAGGAACTTGAAGCCCGTCCGCTCCCGGCACACCCACGCCCATGGCTTGCCCGAGCCTGCTCAGGACTGCGGGGTCGTTCCAGTACCTGCAACCAAACATCCCAGCACCTCTCAGACTCTGCCAACCGCCCGCCTCTCACATTGACTCACAAACACGCTCCATTCGCCAAACCACCACAACAAAAATAAATAAACAATAAAACCAAACAAACAAAAACAAAAACATCCCACAACTCACTTCATCATCGCAGCAGGGCCGCCGGTCTCGATCTCCTCCAACACCGGCTTCAGGGTCGGATCCTCTCGCACCGCTGCCATGCGCTGCTCCAGCTGCTCCTTGTGCGCGGGGTTCGTCAGGTTCGACAGCATGCCCGACATCGCGGGGTCCTGCAATCCACGCGTGCCCGTACTGGTGAGCAATCCCCCGTCTACTGTTCCTCCGACACTCCACTCCCCAACCCCAACAATCACCCATTCGCTACCGTGTACCTCACTCAAGGACGGACACGCCCCCAAAGGTCTCCAAGGACAACCACCATGCACTGGACATCCCCCTACAAGCCCACTCACAAAACGTGCCGCCGGACCCCGTCCCCCTCGCATACCTACCATGCCCGCGGCCCTCCTCTACTACAACCATTCACCCACGCCACCACCCTAACCGCACACATCCGTATACACTTCCTACCCCTTACCCTGCTCCACCAACCACCCCACCCAACGAACGCCACCGCACCTGCATCAGGGCGTTGCCGAGCCGTTCTGCCATGGTCATGAACTGAGGATTTTGCATCACTTGTTGCATCGCGTTGATGTACTGGTTCGCGTCCAACTGGGGAGCCCCCCCGCTTCCAGAACTCTGCACGCTGCTCTGCAGCTGCTGGGCCATCTGGGTGAATGCGGGATCTTTAGCGATCTGCTCCGCCATCTCCTTGATGCTGGGATCCTGAACACCACCACACACACTGTCAGCAACGCGTTGCCCACTTCCAAAAACATCCCATCACCCCCTCACGAACAAACCGCATCACACGGAAATGGCACACCGCCTCTGTCAACACACCACCACCACGTCTCCTTCACAATCCCATTGCCAACTGCTAACGTACACTCAGTACACATGTCCACACCGTCCAAGCGGTCGGCAGCGGCAGCGATATGAGCATCCGTGTTCCGGCAATCCGCACGTTGCTCTGAAACTAACTGTAGCCTCCAGTCCTCCCTCGCTGCCTCGTCACGGATTATTCGTCATTCCATGAGCATCGTCATTGTCAACCCACTGGCTGCTAACTTCAGCCCAACAGTGCACCCCACACACCACACAACGACTTCAACCTCTCCTACGAACCCCCACAAGACACCCGTGCGCCATTCCGTGTTTCGTTTCCACTCTTCTCACACGGACGCGTCGCACTCCTGTCCATGCCAGATCCCACATCCCGTTCCGCGCATCGCTTGCACCCCACCTTAACTCCCTCACAACGCGTCCGTCCACACCCCCGCAACCAGATTGTGCGGCTCTGACGCCCGCCACAAAACCATGCCCATGCCCATGCCCATGCCCAGCCCATGCCCAGCCCAACAAACACCCCGCACCCCTGTCCACTCCACGACTCCCATGCTTGGGACTCCACAACCGGCCTCACAATCCCCCGTCTCACATTAACGCGCCCTGTCATGCTGACCCCTGACTGCCACCAACAACATTACCATCCCACAACCAGGGATTGTGCGACCACAACGGAGGACGACCCTCCCTCGACACCACGGCCACGGCCGTCAACCCCACCACAAACACGCGACACAAAGATGCACGAGGATGGGACGTACGTTCAACAGCCCAGACATGGCTGAAAAATCGAATGGGTTGGCTCCTCCCTCCTCGCCACCGACTCCAGCGCCCGATGCGCCCGCAGCTTTCTCCTCAGCATCCGGCGCGGCCGGAGCCTTCTTCTCTTCCACATCTCCAACCTTACCTGCAATCCACAATCCATAAAACTAAGGCCATGTCCACCGACCACCCCTCACCGCAATCATCATCGTCACCATCGTCAGCATCTCTGTCCCATGTCAGCTCTGCTGTGCCCACCCACGACCTCGCACACCGACACGGACATAACCCCTCCCCGTCCACATGCCCTAAATTTGCACCACTTCGATACCGCGATGGAAAATTTGCCCCCTCCCCTCACCATACCGCATCCTCCACACCACTGACCTAATCCTCGGCCTCGCTCACCGCAACTGCTCCCGAATTCCTGACTCAGCTAGATTTTCTGCACCCACGTAGAAGGACAAACGCATCACTGCTAACACGGGTCCTGGCACCCCACGCGAGCGTGCTGCACACGTCACACTCCATTGCGCAATTACGCTCGGCGGAACCACCCGCACGGTTCCGGCCACCGCTGCTGCTGATCCTATCACTAAAGATGCGCTCTTCGCCAGCCCCTCCAGCCAGTCACGGGCACCCACGAACAAAGAAATCTTACGAGACCTAACCGGGACCTCCGATCCTCATAAACGACCACACGCTCGCCTTCCGCCGGTGGAATCGCGCGGCGCTTCCATTCTCCCTTTCCGCTACAAAACCCACCTCCCCAAGATTCGCACACAACCGCTGCGCAGCGCACACTCGCCGCGCCATCGACCGATCACAACTCCTCGCACCCGGTCAAAATAGCTCGCGCAGATTCACTAACCATCCCTCCGCACGACGCCTCGTCCGCAAACACTACCCGCGACAACCCTGATGCGCACCGGAAGACCGCTCTCAACCACCGCCTCCGCCTCCTCCGCCCCATCAAACATACCACAAGCGCCCGGAAAGCGCAAGATTCCAGTCGTTGCGGCACACCCGGTCCATGGAGTGACACCACCGGCGACACCATCCCGGCCACAAACACCCTCCACGATTCCAGACCTGAACCCCGCTCCCCTCCTCGCACCAAACACGACCCCCGACTCCCCCAACGACCCGCACGCCACCAGCCAACCAAGCCACACATTACGAGCGGAAGAACTTACCAGCGGGGGCGGCCATGGTGCCAGACGGAGCACAAGTGACACCTGCGCGCTACTGCAAGGGATGGGAATCCGGGAGACAACGCGAACGCGCAACGCGAGCAACAGGGGTGGATATGAAGAGAGGTGAGATGGGAGCTGCGAGATGAGGGACACGGACAAGTCACAAGGCCTCACACCTCTTAACCCCGCCTTCCATCCTTCGGATGCTATCCTCTACTGGAGGTTGCCGGTTGCTTCTCCAGCTGTTCTTTCCCTCAACCTATACTCGCTCAAACTGGAGCACCGCCTTGAGTTCTTTAGGCCGAGGTCCGCATCGGCCGAGGTTGTTGTAGAGTGGACTGAGTTTGTTTTATTGGTGGAATTCTTTTGGATTGTGTTTTGGTCAGTACTCTGGCAACCAGCGGGCGAAACAAGGTGTTGGATGTTCGAGTGGATGAATCGTGAGTGACGGTTGTTGACCAGCGGTTGCAGCGGAACATTATCCCAACGAAATCTTGTAAGATGCCAAACTTTTGTGAAGCCCATAACGTGGCCGGAGTTTTTCCTAGGTCAGGCAATGAAATTTGTTTAGCTGGCTCAAAGGTCTAGAGTATGGTGTGCACTGCATCAGACCTACCTGTCGTAATTGCCATTCCTGGCTTTGTTCCTTTGTCCGACCCTACTGCTTGCCTTTCTAGGAGGTGGAATGACATGGTCGTTATAATTCTTTTTGTTTGGTAATGGTCATGCTTTCATGGAGTTTGGACTGAATGGATTTGAGTTTTTTTGCCAAATAAGATCGTTGATTTGCTGAGTTGCTAACTATGAACAATTATCAATCTATACTTTCTTTTCTTTCAAATTCTTAAGAGAGCACTACCCACTTCATCATATGTTTTTGATCTTATACATTAATTACAAGCTTTTTATCAAAATGAAATCTATAGAATCTTTCAGAGTTATTGCTCATTGTAATATGTACCTTAGTATTAGGATATTAGTGATGATTTCTTTAACATGTAATAAGTGGATTAATTTATCGCTCCAAAAGTTATACAGTAGTGGCAAGTCAGAATACTGGTAATTCAATTTTATGATGTAAAAGAGCTGCATATTTTGCTAGGATCATGTTACATGCACATGATGGTGAAGGACGTTATTGCATTAAACCAATCCATGAGCCTTTGCGAATGATCCATTTGGAAGAGCGTACCAAGATCAAGAAAATGCCGAGGGGTCTAAGTATACTGAAACCCTTGCTTTTTTATCACAAGAGTTCTGACAACAGTAGTTATCATGGAGCACATTTGCCCCCACAGTAGACAGTTAAAGGGCTATTGAGGATCGAGGTAATCAATATGAAAAGTCACTCCCTCCGAAAAAGCTAAATTATATGCTAACTGTTGGGAGGATTAGCCAAGTATATTGAGTCAATGAGTGGATGGGCAAAAGGAGTAATGGAAACCGTTGAAGCCCCTACGTGTAACGTCAAACTCCCTACAATAGTAAAACCAGTGGGTATGAACAGATTCAGAAATTTTCCACTATTACACTAGCGGGCAGATAATAAACAAAATAACATGAACACGGAAAAAGCATACTCCCGTCAATAAAGAAAAAAGAAAACAAGAAAAAAAATGGATATCCACCCAATTAAAGAAAATTGAAGATTACAGTAGCTCTCGTTGCCTAAATATGAAACTCAGTAGAGAACAACCCCCAACCCATACCAGATGAAAGTATTCCAGGGACATTGAAAGGTCCTTGAAACCTTCGTTGAGCTTTAAGTCTAAAACAAAATGAACCCTAGTATAGCAACGAATTCCCCAACCAAGTCTCAAAGAAAGCTTCTAAATCTACATAAGTACAAAACTCAAGTGGAATGATTTTCTCATCCATCTTCATCCGATACGAGATGAGGGAGTTTCCTGTAAATACGGAAAATGATCCACTATGAGAACCCAAATAAATGCCACCATGTGACAAAATGGGTGTACTGTTCATATGTAAAGAGACTCGTTAACACACCCTACATGCCACACGAAACACGTAGAACACAAAATTCAGCCGCATCGGCGAATGTGAATAAGCATTAGTGCAATAAAAACTTCACGCGTTTAAGCGACGAACCACCGCTCTCCACATCACACGTTCACAACAGTCTTTGTGAACTAAGACATCTATGATTCACAATACGAAAAAAGAAGTGCTAGAAGAGTGCTGCTTTACTTTTCAAAACGTGCAACATCATCGAAGGAAATATCTCTTGTTCCTAGAGATATCCTGCAGTGGTACAACTAACAAGCTCCTCAATATATAGGGGTCTTCTCTGCGTCCTCCACCACGCTAATCTTGTGAGGCTTAGCAAGGAAGTCAGTAAATTCCTGGAATGGCGACTTAGAAAACCTAGTTTCCCTCCAGAGATCGGGAGTCAAGAAACCATAAGTCTTCAAAAGACACTCAAATGTCGCCTGCAAATCAACGTTGAGAATCAGACAAAAAACTTACACCGATGTAGGCAGCCCAAACGTAAATCAGACATACTGATCTACAAGTAGGTGAGCTTTTTGTGATAATCTCGATGTTTGTAGATACTGGAAGAACATCTAGGAATGGTAAATGACAATCTGACTCCATGAAAACACGTAACTCACATAATGACACCTAACCACAACAGCTTCTTAAAACACCTCTAAGAAACAGCAACAAGTTTCAATTAACGTGAACGTGTAGGATCCAATTGACATCACTATTGCATTTAGGTCAATCACTTTGATAGCACCAAAGCCCATGACTATGGAAAACAAGAATGAGCCTACGTGTTTTTTTTAATGCAATCCTGTAAGACCCGTCGATAAACCCTAGAAATTTGGACTAGCGCGAATTACTCACCATTACGACTCTACAGGGAGAGACAGAGGTACACACCTTTACGAAATTTCCAAGAGTTTTGGTGGAACCGCGTGATGAAGTGAATACATCTTCAATACCGGCGAACTGGAGGACCTTCTTGGGCACTCGGGCGGCTACAATACCAGAACCCCTGGGGGCAGGAACCAACCTGACTGTGACGGAGCCACACTTCCCAGTAACCTTGCAAGGCACGGTGTGGGGCTTGCCAATTTTGTTACCCCAATATCCTCTGCGAACTGGAATGACAGATAGCTTGGCCAAAATTATGGCACCCCTGATAGCAGTAGCCACTTCCTTGCTGCACTTAACTCCCAGACCGACATGACCATTGTTGTCACCAACAACAACGAAAGCTTTGAACCTGGTACGCTGTCCAGCACGAGTCTGCTTCTGGACGGGCATAATCTTCATAACCTCGTCTTTCAGAGCGGAACCCAAGAAAAACTCCACGATCTGATGTTCTTTGATGGGCAGGGAGAACAAGTAAATCTGCTCCAACGACTTAATCTTACCCTCCTTTACCAATCTCCCGAGCTTTGTTACAGGCACCCACTTCTCCTCCTCATCACGCTTGGCACCACGACGTCCTCCACGGCGGTCTCCCCTGCCTCTGTCTCCACGGCCACCTCGGTCACCTCTGTCGCCACGACCGAAACCACGGCCAAAGCCCCCACGTTCGCCACCTCGCTCCCCCATGGCTATCTCTCTGGAACCGCCACACAATTGAGCAGCGAGGGTAGGGCTGAAAAATTGCAATCAAAACTCTCTCCTGTCAACCAATGAAGCTCGCAAAAGAAAAGAAAAAAAAAGGAAAAACTGGTTCGCCGCAACTCGTCTTGTCCCCCTTCCCACTCTGGATCCAAACCCTAACCGAAGCTCGGCTTCAGTGCAGCACCCCACCTCTCTTCTTCGCAGCCTCGGCGAAACCCTAATTTCACCTTCTCGAATGCAATGATTGAAAGGAATGAATATTTCATTTATGAATAATAGGAATGATTAATTTGCTATTGACGTGCACTGAGGCTTATTCTCTAACATAATTCGAGAAATCGGCTCCACTAATTGAACATTTGAAGTCAGAGTATTAATCCACTTAAGGACGTGTTATACTAGAGTCCCATATATGTGCTCACAGCTTTATTTCTAAAATTGGTAAAATTATTAAAAAAAGAAGATGAAGATGGATATTTTAAAACCTTAAATTACTCCATATTTGATTAGATGGTTTGCAATATCCAAGAAGTTAGAGACATTAAGGTTCATTTAGAATATGCAACCAGCAAATAGAGTGACTATTTGAAAAATGGAATCAGGTCCTATGATAGATAAAATAGCTGACCAATTTACAAGTTATGCCATTTATTCTATTAGAGACATATATTTTGGATATGACTAACTTTTGTTGGCTAAAAAGAATAGAAATTTGACCACCATGAAGACTCTTTTGGGTTTAATGAAGATGTGTATTTTACCTCAAGGTGCAACCAACTCAATGGCTCATATTTAAAATGTTATAAATTAGATACTAAAAGAATTTGTCCTTGAAAAGACCATCCCATTTCTAAATGATATATTTATAAAAGGAGACAAAGAAGAAGACAAAGATGAACTATAGAAGTTGAGGGTTGCAAAAATTTTATAAACAAACATATTAAAGATGTGGTTCAAATATTATAAAGACTTAAATCTATTAATTTGACATTATCTGTGAAAAAGTAAAACTTTGGAGTTGGTGAGATTTTAATGGTAGGACATATATATAGCAAGTTTGATAGAAATTCAAATCCAAAAAAGATTGATGCTATATCTAGAATAAAGGCTTATGAAAGTGCTATAGAAAGTAAAAGATTTCTAAAAGCATGTATATTCTATCATATTTAGATACCTCACTTTGTCCATGTTTCAAAGCCACTATATAAGTTATTGAAGAAGGGTAAAAGATTTATCTAGAAAGAAGAATTGGAAATAAATAAATTTTTTTTTAAAAAGATGTTGAATTCACCACTTATATTTAGACTAGTGAATTATTGATGTGGAAGATCAGTGATTGTAATAGTGTATACAAGTCCCATAGTAATTAGATGGACTATTGGGCAAGATGATGTGGAAGGGAAAAGATTTGCAATAAGATTTGTAGCCATAATTTTTACAAAAAGATAAAAGGCTTATCTACAAATTAAAAGAGAATTTTGGAGAGCATTCACTATTCTTAAGGCTAAGAAGAATTATTTAATTGGAGCTAGTGTGATTTTAGAAACAAGTTTTTTGCTTTTATTTGAAATGATAATTAACTACACTACTCTAAACATTGCTATGTTGAAATGGATAGCCTACATAAAAACTTTAAACCTTGTTTTGATACACATTATTGGTAAAAAAAAAAACTCAATAGCTGGCATGTTGTTCAGAGCTAGATATATCTTTAAAGAAGAAATAATAGTATATAATAAGAGTGAAGATCAAGAAAAGAAGAGCTATGGAAATTTATTTGCTATTGGTAGAATAGATTTTAATAAAAAAATTTAAAATTTCTATGAAGGTTTGTACAAAAATAAATTAAAGGATATTAGAATTTATTTGAATACAATAAAAAAATAAGAAGGTTGGATGGATAAAGGCTTCAAAGACATTAGGCATCAATCCTATGGTTATTTATTTAAAGATAAATTGTTGTAGAAGAGGCCAAAAAGAGGTGACAAAATTCCGTTAAGGGTAGTAGGAGATCTTGAGACTAAAAACAAGATTTTGAAAGAGTTTCATGATACACTGTAGGCAAGGCACAAAAGAGTTTAAACCACATATATTAAGATTAAAAAAAAATATTGGTGGAAAGACTTATACAAAGATATAAAAGATTTTGTAAGCTCATGCACAAAGTGTCAGTTACAATCTAAGATTAGGTATAGAGATGGATTATATCTTACTTATCTACCTTCAATATATTTTCAATAGGTGATTGATTTGGTAGCTATGCCATCATGACTTTGGGACATGAAATATTTGGTTTTGACAAGAGAAGAATTATCAAATTATATTGAAGAGAGGGCATTGAGAACCAAGATTACAGAAGCAATATGCAATTTTATATTCAAAGACATCTTTAGCAAATATGAGAGCATTAGAAGAATGAAAGTTGATAAAGAAGAATTGGATTTTATTAAAGTAAGAAATTATTTTAATAAATATGGAATTTAATTAAAGTTGACTACTTCTTATAATCTTGAAGCCAATAGAAAGAGTGAAAAGAACTACCTTCCCATCATTTATACATTGATCAAGGCATATAAAGATAAGCCAACTCAATGGCTTAAATTACTTCTATTTGTTTTACAGGTTGATAGGACTACTCATAGTATTATTGTTAGTTATATGTCCATAAAATTGATGCTAGGATAAAAATCTATCATGCCAGTTGAAAAAATATATTTTACATGGATGTTTTTATCTTGAAAAGAGAGGATTGATAGAAAAAGATTACTAGAGCTCCAAATTCAATAGTTGGGCAAGTTACTTGAGGACCTACAAATTGCATCTAAAAGATTAAAAGAAACAAGGTTGAAAAATAAAAAAATTTGATTAGACTCATAAATTAAGGCCTAGACCTATTGTTAGGGGCATATACTTTGAAGGTTCATAGAACCTTCTAGAATATTTTAGAGATTCTTGAATTAGTAAAAGTCAGTTGAGAAGCTTTTTAATTAGTAGAAGGAACTTAAAAAGCTTCTAAGTTGGTAGAAAGAGCTCGAGAAGCTTCCCAGTTGGTAGAAGTTGTTCGAGAAGCTTCTTAATTTGATAGAAGCTACTCAACAAGCGTCTTAGACAAGGATATATATGAGAGTCAAGACTAAAGAATTATTTAGTTTCAACAACATATCTCTTGGAATTCTAATTCATCTTTCTTGGTGTTATTTGTATACTCATTTAATTAACTCAAGTTCTTCTTCGTTTCTCCATGAAAATTTTATTCTAATCAAAGTCTCTTATTTTGTATTCTTGTGTCCTTAATAATTTTTTGGGACTAACCTCATCTTCAATATCAGAGTTGAATCCTTCTTATTAGAGAGTGAATTATCCCTCTCTTCAAAGATATATTAGTATTTTAAAGATTACAGATTACTTCCTTCTAAATTAATATTGTCTTCTTATAGATTCATTTCTTCTTTCTCTTAGAATAGTTGGAGGTTAAGATATTAGTATAACCAAATCTTTTGAGTCTAAGTTAGATACTATTATAAATATATTTATTACATTATTTGCTAGGATTGCGGAGATTGAAGGGATTATTATAAAACTTCATAATGACATTGCATCAAGAGTACCACAATCTAAACTGCACCTACCTTCAACTTCTATGCTTGAAGATATAGTACTACCTATGCTACGCCAAGGAAATCTATTTGTTCAATAATTTTAAGAAACCTTAAATTGATCTTTCAGAGAAATATGATGGTACATATTCAAAATTCTAAAGATTTGTCAATCAAATTCAATTGATAATAGTTCTATAACTTGATACTTATCCAACAAAAGAATCATGGGTTGGATTGGTTGGCACCTTGCTTACGGAGCAAGCATTATCATGGTTTGCTCCCTTGTTTGAAAAGAAATCACCAATTTTGAATAACTTTGAAGTTTTTATAGAAACATTTAGAGAATATGACAAGGTTCATTGGACAACAGCTAAGATTCAAGGATTACATGAAGGGGCATGCTCTACATAAGTCTATGCATTCAATTTTAGACAATTAGCATATGACATCAATTGAAATAAAGAAGCTTTAATTAGTTAATTCTATTAGGAACTAAGAGATGATGTAAAAGATTTGTTATTATTGCTTTTAGATCTACAATCACTCAATGAAGCCTTTAATTAAGCCATAAAATGTGATAATTGATTATTTTAATGTCATCAAGATCAACATTCATGGATTTTAGGAAGACAACACATAATCTGACATATTCCTACTACATTAACAAGTATTCTAAATTTATATTTAGAAGTAGAAGATATGTAACTTGATGTAGTACGTTTTAAATCTCTTGGTCTATAAAAAAAGAAGTGTCAGATTGAAGGTCAATGCTTGTATTGTGGTGAAAAAGGCCATTAGATTGACAATTGTTCAAAAAAATAAAACTAATACATCATCAAAATCAAGAGTGCAATCATTCAAGAAAATGAAGATATTCAGCTATAATACAGACCGTGTAGTTGAACAATTCAACATTGCAAAACTATTCATATTCTTTTCTTTTTGCTCAATTTGCTTATTGTTTTATAATTTTTTTATATTTTGGCTCTTAAAAGCTTTAAATAATCATCTTGTTGGATTTGGAGGCACCCACTTGTTTTACAGATGAGGTGTTTGCTAAGCTTCATAAAATTCTTTTAATATAAAAATCCAAAGCTATTCATATAGAGATAATAGATGAATGGCCCTTATCCTTTGATAGTATCATCTATAAAACGATGCTGGTAGAAGTATCATCTGAAGATCATAGCAACCAAATTGTATTCAATGTTATAAGGACTCTTTCAAATCTTATTATTCTTGAATTTTCTTGGTTGAAAAAATATAATCCATCTATAGATTGGAAGTTGTAAAGAATAACATTTTTAATAGAAATCCCTATAAAAAAAAGCTTTGAAAAAAGTTACGAATTGATAAATCTTTATTTGTTGAAGCAAAGACTTTTATAAGATTGGCCAAAGAAGGTACATTATTTTTTATTTATGCAACTCCAACTAAAGAAAATAAGACTTCATTGGCAAGTATTCCAAAGTAGAATAGCAAATTTGAAGTTATTTTTTAGAAAAAAAATGCTGATATATTACTGAAGCACTGACCATACAATTGTATCATAGATCTTTAAGAAAGAATATAACCATCTCTTGGCCTAATTTATAATCTTTTTCAAAACAAACTTTCAACATTGAAGGATTATATTAATGAAAACCTTGCAAAGAATGTCATTAGGCATTCCAAATCTCTAACATGTGCACTTATACTCTTTGTGAAGAAGAAAGACGGTTCTTTACATATGCATGTTGATTATTGAAGATTGAATAAGATAACGGTGAAGAATCATTATCCTTTACAATTAATCTTAAGACTTTTAGAACAACTTGGCTAAGCCAAGATCTAAATAAAAATAGATCTTTGTAGAACATACAACTTGGTACTGATTAATGAAGGAGATAAATAGAAGATTACATTTCAAATAAAGTATGGACATTTTGAATATAATGTCATATCCTTTAGATTAACAAATGCACCTATTATCTTTTAATATTTAATAAATGACATCTTTTGAGAGCATCTAAATAAGTTTGTGGTAATTTATTTTGATGACATCTTGATCTATTTAAAAGATCTAGAGGAATACAAGGGGCATGTAACGTTGGTATTACAAAAACTATAAGATGTAGGTTTGTATGCCAAGTTAGAGAAATATGTATTTCATCAACCTAAGATAGAATTTTTGAGATACATTGTATCTATTAAGGGTTTAGTAATGGATCTTAAGAAGGTAGAGGAAATTATATAGTGGGCCACTTTGAAGACTATGAAAGACGTATAATATTTTTTTGGACTTGCTAAATTCTATCGGATCTTCATAAAAAATTATTCTCAAGTTGCCACTCCTCTTACTCAATTGACATGCCAAGACAAGTTAAAATGAGGGCCTCAAGTAGAGAAGGCATTCCAAGACCTCAAGATAGCATTTACCACAATTCTAATCTTAGTGCATTCAAACTTTATAAAAGAATTCTATCTAGAAATCAATGCTTCAAATTTTGCACTAGGGGCCATACTTTTACAAATGGATATAGACAATAAATTCCATCTTATTGCATTTTATTCTCAAAGATTATTTGTTGCCAAAATTAATTATGAAATTCAAAATAATTTTTTTAAAATTATTATTATAAATTCTTTTCAAGAATTACATTATTTTTTCAAAGAAACAATGCATCTTGTAATTGTATATACAGATCATAAGAACTTAAAGTATTTTATGGTAGCTTGAGTTCTTAATCACTATCAAATTTGATAGAATATATAATTATATTAATTTGACTTTGTTATCACTTATTGACTTGGAAAGCAACAAGAATTGTTTGATGTTTTATCAAAAGAATCATATCTTGTATTAAAGATAGGAGAGATAGTGTTTGATCAACAATATACAACTTTGTTGAAGCCGAAGCAATTTCATCTTTATGCCACTATTACATCGGCACCTATTGATTTTAGTTCCTTTAACAAAGTGTGTATTGCAACCACTAATGATGCTTTGGCTTTTGATGTCAAGTATTGCCTAAAAAAAAATGCTCATAAGTTCAAGCTTGAAGAAGACCTCCTATACTTTGACGAATGTTTGTATATCTTGGAAGAACCAACATAACTGCACGTTCTTCAATCTTGCCATGATTTTCCAACTACGGATTACTTTGGATTTAATAAGACTCTAGAACTTATTTCGTGAGATATTTGGTGGCTTCAAATGTGGAAGGTGGTGAAGGACTTTGTGCTCTCTTGCTACATCTGTTCAAGGTCCAAAAATCCCCTACATCACCCTTATGGATTCTTATAACCATTGCTTATTCTAAGATGATTATGGTCTTCTATCTTAATGGATTTCATCACAAATCTACTACCATCTAATTTATTGGACAACATTCTTGTGGTCATTGATTGACTTACAAAAATGATTCATTTCATTCATTGTAAGAAGACTGCGTCTAGTGAAGAAAAAATAAGACTCTTTCTTAACAATATATATTAATATCATGGCATACTGGATGATATATGTTCAATCAAAGACCCTAGTTCATATCTAAGTTTTGAAGATGCCTTTTTGAAATATTAAAGATGAACATTAAACTTTCTTTGACTTTCTATCTTCAAGTTGGCGATCAAATAGAATGAATTAATCAAGTTTTGAAGCAATATTTATGATGCAATATTAGCTATTAATAAGATGATTGGATCTTATATCTATTATTAATAGAATGATATATAATAATATTATTCATACTTCAATTTAATAAATACCATTTTATTCCAACTATGGATATCACCCAAAGCTTGATCTATACAGTATGCCAAAGAATAATAATCCAACAGTTGAAGGATTTATAAAATATTTGTCATAACATCAAACAACCTTGAATCTTTAATTGTAAGCAGTTCAAGATGCTTTCAAGATATTTACAGATAAATTCAAAAATCAACCGCTTATTTTTCATATTGAAAATAAAGTATTGTTTCTTTGACAAAACATCAAGACCAAGCAACCATGCAATAAGTTGAACTAATTTAGGTTAGGACCATTTTCTATCTAGAAGCAAATTAATCTAATGGCATATCACTTGAAATTATCATTTCATATGAAGGTACATTCAATTTTTCATGTCTTTCTTTTAGAATCTTATAGAAAGTCGCATATTCTAATAAGAATACAATAATCACCACTTGATATCAAAATTGAAGATTATGAAGAATACGAGGTTGAAAAGGTATTTGATTTATAGCAAAGGTGGAGCAAATTGGAATATCTTGTTTATTGGCAAGGCTATGATATTATTAAGTGCACATGAAAACCAGCCAAAATCTTATTAATGCATTTTAAAAGATACAAGAATTTCATCGACTCTATTTTCACAAATCCAAATGTGTTCAATGATAACTTTTTGATAAAGATTGGATTTGAGGAATACTTATAAGAAGAAGAAAGTTAAATTAAAGCCTTCATCAATAAATAGTCATCTGTTCTAAGATAGAATAAAGTGGTAGAAGCAAGTTAGTCACCATATTAAACCTTCAAGCATAGAAAGAGCAAGATTTAGAAGATTCACTTGTTATACAAGCTTTAAATGAACCATTACAGTTTTCACAGCCTTTAATTGAGCAAAGTAAGGATGATACATTTCAGCGCCAAGTATGACCTTGGTTGGAGCCATTAAGAGTAAGATCTAACCATGAAAATTTTGATTCTAATATTTAAGTTTTAGTGATATTACTTGAGCTTGGAAAGGTGAATCCTTCTAAGTCTGAAATCTTGTTTGGAGGATGTTTTGAAGGCTACAATAAAGATCATATTTTTGGATGGGATGTTTTAATACTGGAGGTACTAGCTCAAGGCCATAAGCAATTTTTTTGAGGACTAATAGAGCCTATTGTCCAAGAATGGAAAACAAAATATATAGCTTCATTAGTGCAATGTATCTTTGATTTTTTATAAATGTAAAAATACGTTCAAAGGCATGAGAATCTCTTGGAACTCATTGCTAGAGAAAAGGGTGATGTAAGTGATATACACTTTGAAAGTTTACAAAACCTTCTAGAACATTCTAGAGATTCTTGAATTAGTGAAAGTCGGTTGAGAAGCTTTGTAGTTAGTGGAAGGAGTTTGAGAAGCTTCAAAGTTGGTAGAAGTAGCTTAAGAAGCTTCCCAATTGGTAGAAGCTGTTCCAAAAGCTTCTTAATTTTATGGAAGCCACTCGAGAAGCATCCTAAATAGGAATATATATAGGAGTTGAGGCTGAAGAATTCTTCAACCTCAACAATGTATTTCTTGGAATTCTAGCTTATATATCTTGGTGTTATTCGTGTACTCATCCGATTAATTTAAGTTCTTATTGATTTCTTGTTAAGAACCTTGTTTTAGTCCAAGTCTCTTGCTTTGTATTCTCGTATCCTTGATACCTATAGAAGTTGGAAATTAGATTCTAATTTATAATAGCAGCTTAGAACATCAATATAATATTGAAATATAATATTGAAAATAATTTAGACAATCAAAATAAATCCAAAAATTTGAAATATATTTAATTTATTTTTATAAAATAACATAAAATCTTCTCTCTTCTTACTTATTTGTGAGGCATATGGCTTAATTATATATTAAGATGAAATCTCATGCCAATCTCAAAATAGCGATATTATTCAAAAACTTAATCTCTTTTATAATTGATACACATATTCCAACTAAATACCAAATTAAGATCTCATATCAATCTTAAAATGGTAAAATCACATGTTAGTTTGAATTTGATTCACAATTAAAAATTAAAAAATAAGGCCAAGGATAGTACAAATAATATAAAGGTTTTAATATAAGAATATTATAAAAATCACATAGACTAATATGGTATTATATATTGTCTTGTTTGAGAATGCACTAGGCACTTAATTATAGAAGGTGAAATTGTGGTTTACAAGTACGTAAAAAATCCTAATAGGTTTCACTTATATAAGAAGAATATAATTTAGATTTTAATTCAAAAGTGCTTAAATCTAATATAAAGTGCTCAAAAATATTTTTTTTGATAACTTCAATCATATATAAACTTTGATTGTTTTGTTGCTTTTATAATTAGGCAATTTTGATTTTTTTTACAAGCCCTAATTCTAATTAATGAGCTTCAGCAAGTTGTAACTCTTAACTTGATTAATCACTTGATGCAAAAAATTTCACACAAATGCCATTATAAGTCTTTTAAATGCTTAAAAAATTTCAATCCAATCCAATTTATAAATTGTAAAAAAAACACCAAAAACCTACACTAATGTTACTCACTACCAACTTGAAAGTTGATATAGATGTTCCAATAGCAATTTCTCCTTTTCCAACTATTAACCTTAGCTCAAAATTGATATATAATTTAATCTCTAAATCTTCTCACACCATGGCAAATTTTACCTTGTTTTGACTAATAGATCTCTAGATATCACAAAAACCCTCAACAACTCCAAATTACCAACTTCCTATACTTTTTTGCATTAATAATTGAATATCTTCGATTTGTACCATTAGATTACTATAAAATTTTATGTATTCATAGCACATCCAATCAACCATATATTATAAATTTTTTAATTATAGAAATTAAACCAATTGTACAAATTAGCTAACAGTGCTAGTCCTAATTTTATTGTATAAAACCCACATCACCAATACAAACCCTGATTTTGAACAACAATTGCAAAGTTATTCCAAAATCTATGCAAATAAATCTTATGCTTCTAAAATGAGCTTAAAGCTAGCTTTCAAATTCTAGTTGTTGATCTCTAAATGATCCCATACTTTGCCCTTTATAGCCGTTTTAATTGCTAGAGATCTAATTTTGACTCTGTTCCGCAAATGATTGATCCTTGGATATAATCCAACTTATTCTAGGGATTTTTAAGTCCGACCCAATCTTAGTGCCAAAAATATCAATTATTCATCTCTTATATTTTATATTTATTTTAATTTATGGCTTTTTTAAGGCAATAAAAGAATTTTTATAATCTAAAAGGAAAAATTAATACTTAATTCTTATCTATTAGCTATTAAAATAAAAAAATAATTTAAAAGACTTTCATAAAATCTTTCTTAAATATCTTGAGTTTCTATTGAACCAAGATCATTGAATATTAATTAAAAAATCATTCTTGTTTATATTTTCACTACATAAACGTGTTATAATATGACATCCACTCTCTCTGAACTTATGCATCCTTTGATATGTATCAAATGCATAATATGTCATTGTTGGTATCACACCATCTCGTCATTTTTTACATCAAGTTCTTCATCATCATTTTCACCATCTATTTTTGTACATTTATCTTCTTCAAAATCATTGATATCGTCAATATGATCCTCTACATTGATTTTTCCATCTCATCTTTTGAAAATCTTCACTCTCTTTTTAATAACAGGTATTTTCAACCTTGTACCATCCAACTCCTTCAATAAATATGAGGCATTTGTTATAGATTGTTACCACCACATACGGTGTCGTATGACATGGTCTTCTATCTGAAAATACACTAGGTACCTAGCTGTGGAGAATTTACTTGAAATTTGATGGCAAAAATTCAACAAGTGATTTGTCTTCAATAAAAAAGACAAATACTATGATAATCTCACAGAAGAGAAGTTATATATATAAACCCTCTTGTATTTAAGCAAGTTTGTATAAAAAAGATTCAAATTTCCACAAAAACCCTTCAAAACTTTATTCACTCGTAAGGACTTATTTCTTATTAAACTTTAGAATTCAATAACTCTTGATCCAATTGTTAAATTTCTATAAAATTTATTACAAAGTATAGATAATTTTTTAAAGTTTTATCACAAGAAAGAATCAACCATAAATTCATTTTGAATTGTCCAATATCTCAAAATCCCTAGCAAGTACTTAAAACCCTAGCGCAGAGACACTTGAACACTATTTTCCTTATATCTCACAAATCCAAAATCCTAATGCCACAAAAGTTTTTTACATAGTCTTGTGACATAAATATATATACTTCTAAGAAATTTGAGCTAAAAAATCTATCAAATTGCCTAAGATATAGCTCAAAATGTAACCACTATGTAAGCGGGTCACTTATTGCCTTTAAGTTTATAAGTATTGACTTCAACTCCCAATATCTCCTTCACCCTAGCTTGGATTTTATTGAGTTATATTTAAAAAGTGTAGTAAAAAAAGAGCTCTCTCCAACTCCAATTGCTGATCCTTGATTGCTTTGTGTATGCGCGATTTATACCCAAAAGAGTGATAGTAGGTCCAAAATCAACACCTTAACTTTGAGTACCAATAACTTCTTCATAATAAGTGCAAATCACACAAAATTTGCACCTAAATCAGATCCAAAAACCTAAACCTTATGATTCTAGCCTCTGATGTTTGACTCCTCTCGAACAACAAATCCTAACTCCTAATAAATCCTCGAGTAGCCTCCTTGAAGCCAATTAGGCATGATTCTTGGCCAATTAGAATAGAGATTTCTATCATCTACCTCTATTCATCCACATAGATGGCCAAACTATCCTTTTTATACTAAAAATCCTTTTCTAATCCTTCTTCTTATAAGAATAACATACTTTGTGCTTTAAGTGCTAAATAAAAGAAATAAACTAAGATTTTAAGGATCACCAATGTCTAACAAAGATGACTTAAGATATATATAAGTTATTGTCAATATAAATCAATTTCAAAATCACTATCAAAAGAAGAAATAAAGTTGTATAAACCTCAACAATAATCCTTTTAATAGATCCCTTCTAAACTAGCAACCTAACCACATCTTATAATCAATAAAAGTCCATTGATATGGCTCTCATTTAGCTATGTAGTAAATTGTATATTAAATATACATGTACAATTTTTTCACATAGTGGCCGAACTACAATACGACAACGGTCCAAACTAATGTTTTCAAAACTTTTATAAAATACTATTCTAGTTATCCAAATTGCTATCATAAATAAGTACCTAATCACCTTCTTCAATTGCTCTAGGCTTCAATTGATGTTGTTTATCAAACCGAGCCTTGTTCCCTAGCCTTACCTTTTATAATCTTTTTAATACTAGCTCCATATTTTTTTTTATCTTTATTTAAGTTGTCAAATTTTAAAAGCCAATAATTCTTCTCTTATTAATCCATCTTTCTAAGATTACATATTCCAAGTTGGCACATGTTCTTTAATTCGCATCATAGATTTTTGACCTATTATAAGTTTTACTAGCATATATCCTATTATTGAACTATATATTATTTGATCAATGTATAATGCATAAAGTAGAAGTCAAGGCCATTCCTTCACTCTTCCATTACAAGCTTTAATCAAGGCTTTTACAATTGGTGGATGTCCATATTCACTCTTTACATATCTTTCTAGATTATAAGCAATATTCAATGATAATTTAATTCCACATTTTTTAAAGAATTTACAAGCTTCATGTGCATCTAATTTTCCACAATTTGCAGTGATCTATTCTATACACTCATAGCAATAAATGTATCTTTAAGCAAAAATCTACAAATTTCTTCCATGGACTTTGTCTTTAATGCCTTGCTTTTCACTTGGTTTAATAAATATTCACAAGCCAAAACTAAATATCTCATTTACTATAAATCCATCAACATAATAATAAAATCTACAACCTAATTAATATGAATAGCCAAAAGATATGTTGGATGTAGACCATTTTGATCTTATATATTTGAATATATTTGACAAGTTACACAAGATTTTATAAATGAATCATCCATACTCCATATCAATTGGCCACCTATATTTCATATAAAGATCGTTAGATATAAGATTTATTTCTAAACCACGATCAATTAAAGCAACAATTGGCTCATCCATATCTCTAATCTTCACTAATGCTTTTGTAGTTATCTAAGCCTAATGCTTTTGAGTATAATGACTTGAAATCTGTTTTTCTTTATCACTTTGATCATTAAAATGTACTCTTTGATTATGACTCCTTTCCTTACTTGTTGATTATTTGCAACAATTATCAAATTCATCTTCTTCATTGTCACATACACGTATATCAATAACATGATTTAATCTAACTTCATCCATTAATTGCTTCTTCTACTTAATATTGTCAATGATGACATCCTAAAATTCTTTCTTTGCAATTCTCAAAATCTCTTTTAATATAAATTTAGCTTTAGCATTGAGCACACGCTCCTCAAACACTCCTTTTAAATTTGTTGCTATTTCAATATCAGAGAGCAGTTTGTAAGTTAAAGACTTATCTTTCTCTCTTCTATCTTTTGATTTTTTTTAAAATTATTATTAAAGCATCATATATTAATAACTTGTGTGAAGCCATCTCATGAATCTTATCTCTTCAATTATGCCTCTTGGAAGAATTTCTTTCTTTTATGTTATCAGAATCATATTTTATTTTTATTTTTATTTATTTATTTATTTATAGTAAAACTTCATATTGGCTCTTAGCAATATAAGCATGCATTGATAAAACTTCCACAAGATCCTCCAAATTTAAAGTTTTTTACAGACATAAGATTTACTCCAATAATTATTTAGTTAGTATGGATAGATAGAAGTAGATAGAAATAGATGATTTTATAATATCTTAGAATTTTTTTTTTTAGATGCTTCATAGATGCAATTTCACTTCTATACATGGCTATAGGTAGTTGGTAGGCTAAAAACTTTGCCAACAAGTTAACCACATGTCACACATATTGGTAGTTTGTAAAATAAGCTAAATATAAGGTGCACATATGAAAAACTTGTCTTATAAGTTTGACACATGTCTTGCAAATTAGACACATGATAGAAGTTCTATAGAATGCTGTTGTATAGCTTTTAGGTAGATAGTATATATAGAGATAAGAATGAAGCCTTCTTCATTCTTGTCAATATCTTTTTTGTTCTAAGTCTTGTTTCAAAAATCTCTAATCTTCTTATCTTTGATAATAGCTATTCTAATTTTAATTTTATTTCTTTTTTAAGTGATTTTTTATTCTTTTGAATGACATGAGAGTGTATTGATATTTTGTTCTTTTATGATTTATATCTTTGACAATTTGACAAGAGTGAAGATTCATTGTTTTTGTTTTGAATTTAAAAAGTAAATGCATTATCCTTCTTCTATTGTTGCATTTGAAGGCTGCAAACTATCCACTTTTAGACTAACATTCTTTGTTTTCTAATCTTGATTTTTTCCTTGAAAGAAAGTGGATCACCCCTCTTTGTAGATATTAGAGGTTATAGATTATCATCTTCTAATTCAAATTGTGGAATTATTAAGTTGTCTAAAATGGAAAGAAAGATTATAGATGCTACATGTAATGCAAGTCAAAATAGATTTGTAACTATTGTATATCTTTAAGAACTTGTCAACACTTTTAGGGTGGAAATTTTACAAATCACTAATATCAATTATAGAAGTATTATTCCTAAATCTATGAAAGAAGTCTAGAGCCTATGCCAAGAAGTTGTACATTGAAGGGAAGCAAGTAAATTGGTCTTACAATCAAATCTAAGAAGTCTTATTTCTACAAGCATGAAGGAGGTAAAGATTAATATGCTTGAGAAGTTTGATGGAATAAGATCAAAATTTCAAGGATATTTGCAACAAATAAAGTTATATCTAAGATTGCATCCTTTCTAATATCCTAATGGATTTATTCAAGTTGGATTCATAGGTGTACGTCTATTGGAAGTATTCTTTCTTAGTTTGTACCTTTGATAGAAAAAGATTCATAACTTTTTTATGATTTGAATTCATTCTTCAAAGTATTTATAGCCACATTTAGAGAAAGTGATTAAGAGAGGGTAGCAAACACCAAGCTCTTATTTTTACAATAAGGATCGTAGTATCATATGGTGTAATCTTCTATCTGGGAATACATTAGATACCTAGCTATAGAGATTTTTCTTACAACTTATTGGCAAGACTCCAATAAGTGATTTGTCTTTAATAAAAAGAACAAATAACAAAAAGAAATTATAAAATAGAAATTATATTGATAAAACCTCTTGTATTTAAATAGGTTTGTATAAAAAGCTCAAATTTTCAATAAAAACCTTCAATAGCTTATTCATCTACAAGCATTCATTTTTTTTCAAACTTTAGAGTTCAATAATTCTTGATCCAACTATTTAATTTCTATAAGTTTTCTCCAAAATATAGATAATATCTTTAAGTTTTATTACAAAAAAAAATCAACTATAGATTCACTTTTGATTGTTTGATATCTTAAAAATCCTTGTAGGTACTTAAAACTTTAGTTTAGAGACACCTAAGTACTATTTTCTTCATATCTTACAAATCCAAAATCTTAAAGCTACAAATTTTTTGCAAATAGTCTTGTAATATGAACATATATATTTTCAGAAATTTTGAGTCAAAAACTTATCAAATTGTCTAAGATATAGCTCAAAATATAATCACTAATTTACCAAGGTCACTTACTACCCTTTGATTACAAGCACTAATTTCAACTCCCAATATTTCTTTCAATCTAGCTTAGATTTTATCAAGCCATTTACAAAAAGTGTAATCAAGAAAATGTTCTTTTCAATCCTAGTCACTTATCCTCTATTGTCTTTTGTACATACGAGTTATATTCAAAAGAGTGATAGTAGATATAATATCAACATTTAAACTTTGAGCACCTATATCTCTTTCATAAAAAGTCCACATTATAAAAAATTTGTACCGAAACCATAGTAAAAAATCCAAACTTATTGATCTTAGCCTCTGATATTTGAATCCCTTCAAAAAACAAACCTTAATTTCTAATGAGCCCTCAAGCATTTTCCTTAAAGTCCATTAAGCATGATTTCAGGCCAATAGGAATAGAAACTTCTATCATCCATCTCCATTCATTTATATGGATAGCCTAACCATTCTTTTTTATACTAAAAATTCCTTTTCAATCCTTTTTTTAGTATAATTTATATAATATGTGTTTTAAAAATCAAATAAAAGAAGTAAATAAGATCTCAAGGATCACCAATGTTTAACAAAAATGATTTAAGATATATAAGAGTTGTTATCAATATACAATCAATCTCAAAAGTTACTACTAAAAAAAAAAAAAAAATTGTGTAAATCTCAGTAATAGCCCTTTTAAACAAATTCTTTCTAAACTAATAACCTAATCATATTTTGTAACCTATAAAAATCTGTTGATATGGCTCTCACTTAGTTATGTAATAAATTGTATATTAAATATATATATATATATAATATTTTTACATAGTAGCCAAATAAGAACATGACAATGGTCAATTACAATATATGCTGTAGAATTCTAAAACCTTGGTTGTGATATAGAGTGGAACGACAAAGCCTTTATTAATCAATTTCATTATCGGTTGAAAGATAATATTAAAGATTTGTTACTAACGATGCCAAAAGAGAATTTTTTAAAATAATTTGTTGATCAAGTCATTGCATGTGATAATTATTTATTTGAAAGATATTAGAAACATAGATTTGGTTAAAGAGGAATGAATCAATTGATAACAGCAACTCCTAAATTTTCAAAAATTTATTTGATTAAGCTAGATTCAATGTAAATTGATGCAATATATTTTAAACCTCTTACCAAATAGGAAAAGATTTGATGTTATCAAGAAAATTTGTGCTTATATTATAAAAAAATAAAATATACTACTCAATATTATCTAAAGAAGTAACATAATCACAAAATGAGGAGTATGGTTGCTAAAGAAGATAATATGTTGGAAAATGAGTTTCTCTAGATACAATAGAGATTGTGCAATTAAAATCATATGTAATACCTTATAAAGGTCCTATTCTCTCTTCAAATCCTTCACCTTGTTTTACAAAAGATGTGTTATTAGGATCTAAAAATAATAAAATCTTTATCTTATAAGATTTACAAGTCTCAATTTGTTTCATAGACAAAGATTTTGTTCAAAAATAAGAAATATCTGTAATCAAGAAAACTAAATCTATGCATATAGAAGCCATAGATGATTATTCATTGTCTTCTAAAGATGTTATCTATGAGATTATTTTTTAGATGTTGCAACTAAGAGATATAATAATATAATATTATTTAATATTATTAGATTTCTTTCCAATCGAATTATTTTAGGATTATTGTTGCTAAAAAAGTATAATCTTGAATTGATTGGTTTTCTTGTAACCTTGATTTTTTTTATAGTTTAATCTAAAAATTTGTTAGTCAAGTAAATATACATAATTTTAATATGTCCAAATCTTTATTGATAGGTGCAAAAGCTTTCATATATGTGGCAAAAGTAAGATCATCTTTTGCTATATATGCCACACTTATTTCTGATGTTGAAAAGATTATAAGCAATATTTCTAGCCAGTACTAAGATTTTTAAGATATTTTTGAAGAGAAGAATGAAAATATTTGTAGAATAAATAGATAATTTTGGTGATAGAATAAGAATCAAATATTAATAAATTAGATGATTAATCCATTAGCTAGCCAATATAGGCGATAAAATAAAAAAATTAATTAAAAAAGTGATTAAGATAAGATAGATGATGGTTGATATCTTAAATTTTATTATAAAGAGAAGAAGGAAGAAGAAATGGAAGCCAAACCGTGAGAGTCGAGAGCTAGGATAAGCTTGGTGCTACCTATTTTTTTTTTGTTTTTTTTTGTTATAAGACTATAGTTGAAAGATCAAAATTCATTCCGATTATTGAATAATATAAACTAAGAAATATGAAAATGAAACAAAAATTAGATTTATATGTAATTGAATAAGAAAATGAAGTTGTTGATAGTTGAATTTTGTGTGGCAGATTGGAAGCCAAAGATTGAATATATTAATTTAGTTTGATTGAGAATGCTGATATTGTGCCGTATTGGTTGTGAGAGTTGAATGGTGAAAGAAAATATTGAAAAAATGATTAGTTTCAAAATGGATTCTTAGTGAGAATTTATTTCCAATGATTGGAATATGGAGTGATTGTATGCAATTTGTTAAGACAATATAATATTGTATAATATTGTTATGAGATTGAAAAAAGACAAGAGAATAAAATAAAAAGTTTATAGAAGATAGGATTATAATAGTTTGTACTTGATTACAAAACAGTAGAGAGTTGAAGAGATCAAAGTTGTTTTGGAGCATTTAAATATTCATTAAATTTTGCCGATCAAAAATGGTTAATTCTATAATCCTAATAAGTATATCTCTTATGAGTGATCTTTCCCTAAGTTAAAAGCCACTGCTATATAGCTTTATTTCAATTAGATTAATTCAAAATAAGTAAAATGAATCAATAATATTCTTCTAGAGCATCAATCTTATGATTGATCAATCGATCTTTAAGAGGGAGTTCAACCGCCATTTGGATCAATCTATAGTTATCACAAAATAAGTTATCTGCATTGAAGGAATATATTGATGAAAACTTGGCTAAGAACTTTATCTGCCATTCAAAGTCTCTAATAGGAGCTCCTATCTTATTTGTGAAGAAAAAAAATGGATTGTTGCGGATGTGCGTAGATTATCAAGGAATTAATAAGATTATTATCAAGATTATATATCCTTTATTTTTTATTTTAGAACTTTTTGATCAACTCAATCAAGCAAAAATCTACACAAAAATAGATTATAACTTAGTTAGTATCAAAGAAGGTAATGAATGAAAAATTACATTTTGAACTGGCATTTTGAATATAATATCATGCCTTTTGGACTTATAAATGTATTAGCTACTTTTCAACATCTTATGAATGATGATTTTCATGAATTTCTTGATAATTTTATTGACTACTATTTACATGACATTCTGATCTATTCTAAGAATACAATAGAACATGATCTTCATCTTCATCATATATTACAAAAATTTAGAGATACAAGATTATATGCCAATATAAAAAAGAGTGTATTTTATACTACTCAAGTTGACTTCTTAGGATACATCATTTCAAATGATAGTTTCAAGATGGATCCTAAGAAAGTATAGACAATCATAGATTAGAAGATTCTAAAAATAGTAAATCATATATAATACTTTTTAAACTTTGTTAATTACTATCAAATCTTTATCAAGATTTTTTTTAAAGTTGCAGCTCTACTTACATACTTAATTTGTAAGGACAAACTCAAATAAAGTAAAGAAATAAAAACATTGTTTCAAACTTTGAAGATAGTTTTTATTTCTGCACCAATCTTGTATTACATTGACTTTTTTAAGGCATTTTTCATAAAAATAGATATATCAGACTTTGCTTTGGATGCGATATTGTCACAAATGGAAGTAAATAACAAATTCCACTTGATAGCTTTTTATTCTAAGAAATTTTCATTAGTAGAGATCAATTACAAAATCCATAATAAAGAACTTCTTGTAATTGTAGATTCTTTTCAAGAATGGCATCATTATATAGAAGCCACTTCTAGTCCAGTCAACCTTATTGCGGTAGAGAGAATTTGCCTCAAGAAAGTGTAGAGCTTCTAGTTGCCATTAATTACTCAACCAAGATCTAAGTATAAAAAAACCTTCAAATTTATTTAAAAGATTTCTTCATAGGGCTATTACATCCAATATATAAGTCTTATTTTCTCAAAACACTCAAAATATAACAAATATTCTAAAATCCTCATTCTCCCATAGGAAAGGAATTTTTTTCAAAGTTCAATAATCTATAACTTTTAAGCCAACTGTACAAATTGACTCAAAATTTACATGAAATACTGATATATTTTTAACAACTACCACTACAAATTTCAACCATTGATTCATTAGCAATCTTTAGATATCACAAAAATCCAAACAATAGCTTCAAATCCTTGTTTATAAACACCTACGTACTAAATTCTACATATCTCACAAACTAAAAGTTTAAATGCTATAAAACTTTGATATATAGGTTTATAATGTAATATTATATCTTTTTAAAAATGTTTAGATAAAAATTTGTCTGGAAGCTCAAGATATGGCAAATCCCATCACTATCAACAAAATAGCCTACTTACTGCCTTAAAATTCAATCTGCTAGCTTTGACTCTCAATATCTCCTTTTTTAGAACTTTAATTGTAGTAATTCTTTCTCATCAAATATAGATCTTGAAATCTCTTCTCCAACTACATCTCTTGATCTCCAAAGGCTCTTGTACAATTCCTCCAATCTTTAAAAGTGTGACAATAGGTATAATTTGTACATCTTAATTTCAAGTGCCTACTCCTTCTTCATAAAAATTCCAAATCTCTTGATTCTTATATCAAAATTATAGTATAAAAAATAAGGTTTTTTTTATCTTAGTCTTTGATTGTCTAATACTTTATTTTAAGTTTCCAAAACCCTTGTTCTTATTGTAGGCAGCCTCCTCAAAGCCTATTGGACATGACCATTGATTGATAGGAATGAAGAACTTCACTCCTTTCCTTCATTCATCCACAATTTGTCTTCATCCTTCCAAGTAAGCCTCTTAGTAGTTTAATTCTTCTTCTTTGGATCCCAATTGCCTGTCAAGGCTTTATACTAAATATGTAGGTCATATATAATTTAAATGCCATAACCAAACTAAGTAAAAGTCTAAAATAAAGTTTTTTACACCAACTCCCTTTCATTTACTTTTCTAACCATTCTAACACATATTAAAACTTATGAATATATTACATATTTTGACTAGTTTTTATATATTGTAAGTAATTATAATATGACATAGTATATACAGATCACAAGAATTTCAAGTATTTTATATTAACATGTATGTTGAATCATTGTCAAGCTCATTGGAGTATATCTTTGTCAAAATTCAAGTTTATTATCCCTTATCGACTAAAAAAACAACAAGGTCTATTCAATGCCCTTTCTAGACATTCTTATCTTATACCAAAAGAAAGAGACTTAACATTTGATGAATAAAAAATGATCTTCTTAAAGCCAAAGTAATTTCATCTTCAAATAATATAATCAATATTAATTTTTGATTTAACTTATCTTAAGTAAGTCTAGTCAAGTATGTCTTTAGATCCTTTTGTTCATGATATTAAGAATAATTCATCTCAGTCTCATAATACTTCCAAATTTGAATTCAAGAATAATCTATTCTATTTCAAAAGATGCCTATATGTTCCAAAAGATGAAGCACGACTATATACTCTTAAAGCTCATCACAACTTCTCTACAATATGGCATTTTGGATATAATAAGACTTTGGAGCTATTATCAAGAGATTTTTGGTGGCTTCAAATATAAAAGGTTGTTAAAGAGTTTATACAATCGTACAATATTTTTTGAAGATAAAAAACTCTTTGTCATCAATCTTATAAATTTTTCCAACCATTATATATATTAGAACAACCTTAGTCTTCTGATTTAATGGATTTTATCACAAATCTTTTAAATTTAAGTTCATATGATTCTATATTCATGATTGTAGATTGTTTCATTAAGATAATATATTTTGTACTGTATATAAAATCTATTATAGATAAAAAAACAACTAAATTCTTTTTTCATAATATCTATTGCTATTATGGATTATCAAAGGATATGATATCAAATAAAGGGGCACAATTTATATCAAGATTTTGGAATATTCTTTTTAAAATATTGAAAATGGATATAAAACTATCTTCAGCTTTCTACCTTCAAATTGATGGATAAATGGAATAGATAAATCAAGTTTCGGAATAATATTTGAGATGTATTATCAACTATTATTAAGATGATTGGACAACTTATTTGCTATAAGTAAAGTTTGTTTATAATAATTTGATATAATCTTCTATTCAACAAACTTCATTTTTTGCCAATTATGGTTATTATCCATAACTTGATGCTTTTAACTTTTCAAAAGCTATTAATCCTATAGCCAAAGATTTGACAAATTGGTTGTCAGAGTTACATATAACAATAAAGGCTCAATTAAAGAAAGCTTACGAACAACAAAAGATCAATACAGATATCTATCATGAAAAATAACTTCAATTCTACATGGACAATAAAGTATGATTACTTTGTCATAATATCAAGACTATTTGTTCTTATAATAAGCTAGATTAATATAAGCTTGAACCATTTTTAATTTGTGAACAGATTAATTTAGTTGCTTATCAATTACATCTACTAAAATGCATGAAGATCCATCCTATATTCTACATGTTACTACTTAAATTATATAAGATAGTAGATATACAAGGAAGAAAACAAATGCCATTGCCTCCTATAGAAATAGATAATAATGAAGAATTTGAAATAGAAGAGGTTTTAGATTGAAGACAATATTACAATTGATTGTAATATCTTATACATTGGCATGGATATAATATTAGTGAATATATATGGGAGCCATCCAAGAATCTAGCAAATGCATTAGCAAAATTCAATGCGTTTTATTGAAGACATCTAACAAAATTAAGATGAAGAATTAAAAAAATCGTTGCTATAAAATAAAATAGGTTTAATAGAGATTTCATTCTATTTTGTATCATTGTTTGCTATTTTTTTGAATTTATTTATATCAAAAAGATGAAAAATCAACAACTAGCAAATTCATCTCAAGAGCCATTGTTTGTTGACTTATCAAACAAGACATTACAACTATTATAACTTTTAAGACAATAGAATAGAGATAAAGATCCTTAAGAATGATATGTTTTTTTTTGGATTGATGGCAAAATATAATGTGTTTGATATCACAATCTTGGAAGAGACTCCCAATATTTGGTGATATTTTTAGAGATGGGAACTACTCTTGATGGTGTTTCAAATGTTTTTTTTGAAAGAAGTTATTAAAGCTTCAACAATGATCAAATAATAGGATAGTCCTCTTACCCTGGTATAAAATACTATTAATGGCTGAGATGACCTATCAACTACCTTCAAAGGGAATAAAGATTAGAATATGTAGCAAATACAATTTGGCACATCTTGGACTTCTTCAATACGTAATCACTACTCTTCATGGAACTCATTCTTAGAAGGGGGGATAATGTCACGGACATAAGATTTATTCTAATAATTATTTAGTTAGTATGAATAGATAAAAGTAAGTAGAAATGAAATAGATGATTTTATAATATCTTAGAGAGAAGCTTTCTAGAAGCTTCATAGACATGATTTCACCTTTGTACATGGCTATAGGTGATTGATAGGCTAGAAACTTGGCCAACAAGTTAGCCATGTGTCGTACATATTGATAGCTTGTGGAATAAACTAAATATATGGCGTACATATGAAAAACTTGTCTTGCAAGTTTGACATGTGTCTTATAAATTGGACATGTGTTAGAGATCCTATAGAATGCTGCCACATAGCTCTTAAGTAAATAGTTTATATAGAGACAAGAGTGAAGCCTTTTTTATTCTTATCAATGCTTTTTTTATTCTTAGTGTTGTTTCAAGAGTCTCTAATCTTCTTGCCTTTAGCAATAGCCATTCTAGTTTTAATATTATTCCATCTTTGAATGATTTTCTATACTTTTGAGTGAAACAAGAATATATTGATATTTTATTCCTTTATGATTCATATCCTTGATATAATTCTATGAATTATTATAGCAATTCTTAGTAAAGTTTTTTATATCATCTTTTTTTTATATATTATAGAAATAATAAAAGACCAAAGTCTACTTGGTTCAATATTTCCAAAAAAAACTTATTTGCTATCATCATCTATTCTTGCACCATAACTTGCAACTTCTATTGCTGTAACCATATTTATTGCCAAATAATCCTTAATAGTGCTTTCATACCCCTCTTATCAAAGTTAGTTTGGAAAAAATCACCAATATCCTTTAATGCCACTTTTCCATCTTTCCAAAAAATAATACCTTATTGGACCATTTCATCGAAATCATGATAATTTTTTTGAGAATAAAAATTACCATCACACCAAAACACATCTTTACGCATATCCTTGCTTAAAAATAGCCTTTGATTTTGTTGTAGAAGTCTTTTTTTCAAGCCTTGTAAGTTTGATTTGAAGATCCCGCATCCCACATATAATTTCTTCAATTTCTTCATTTTTATTTTTATGTTTTTTATATAGTCATTCAAGATTAGACAATAAGTATTGTTGATTGTAAAATAGGCACTTGAGTTTTAGGTATTTGCACAACTCTTTGAATACCAATTCTATCTTTTTTTCTTTTCTTTTTTGAAAGCAAATCCATTGTATTTTCAACTTCTTTCCAATTTTTTGTCAGCCCTTCATTTTCTTTCTAATCTTCAAGAAGAATTTCTAACTTCTCTTGTAATTTTCCATCAACTCCTTGAAGAAACAATTCAACCTTGTTTGATCTCAATATATATATATTTTTTTTAATAATTAAAAATACTACCTTTTAAACTCTTTTATAACTTTATAGCTTATATTTTCTTATTAGGATGCTCAATCCATTCCAAAAATGACTTCTTAGTGACCTAATTAGAGTCTTTCAAGAAATATTCATCCTTTAATACATAAGAGATTGTCTTTCAAGAACTTCCAAATTGTCTTATAATTAATCTCACATATTCTTTTATTTCTAGTATTATGGTAACTTTAAATAATAGAATCATCTCTTTTTTAAAAAAATAATTCAATTCTATTTTTTCTTCATAATATTTTAAATATTTAGAAATATCTCTTCCATGAAATTGATCAATTTTGTTAACCACTGCTTGTAATACTTTGATTGCCAAAGCCTCCTTGCAATCATTGCCTTGTTATTGTTGCATAAATAATGTAAATGCTTGAAACATCTTTGTAGTGTTTGGATCTAGATACACACCTTGTTCATTAATAAATAAATCCACTTGAAGCTCTACTTAAAGATCCATTTAAAGCGCCACCTAAAGGTACATCAAAAACTCTAAATTCAAATTTTTTGTCTTTTTGTACCATCAATCCTAAATAATCACAAATAAAATTCAACACCTTCCATTCCAAATATTTATATTGGATTCACCACTTATGTTATATTATATGTTGTCTTGTTTGGCAATGCACTATGTACCTTACTGAGGAAGGTGAAGTTGTAATTTATAAGTATACAAGAAAGCTTAATAGGTTTCATCCATATAAGAAAAATGCAATCTAGATTTTATTACAAAAGTCCTTAAATCTAATATAAAGTGCTCAAAAATAATTTTCTTAATAATCTCAATTATACACAAATTCCAATTATCTTATTACTTTCACAATTAGGCAATTTTGATTTTTTTTACAAATCCAACTTCTAATCAATGACATTCAATAAGCGGTAATTCTTAATTTGACTATCTATTTGATGTAAAATTTTGCATATAAATGCCACTATATGTCTTCTATATGTTCAAAAAAATTTGGTACAATCCAATTTACAAATTATAAAAAATGTCCAAAATCTGTACTAATATCACTTAATTGCCAACTTGAAAGTTATTATAGATGTTCCAGTATTAATTTCTCCTTCTCTAGCAATTAATCTTAGTTTAAAATTAGTATATAGCTTGATTTCTAAGTCTTCTAATACCATGCTAAATTTCACCTTATTTTGACTAATAGATCTCTAGATATCACAAATACTCTCAACAACTCCAAATTGGTAACTTCCAATACTTCTTTGTATTAATGATTGAATATCTTCCAACTACACTATTAGATTATTACAAAATTTCATGTACTTATAGCAAATCTAATTGTCTATATATTATTAATTATTTAATTATAGATGTTATACCAATTATACAAATTAGCTGAAAGTACTAGCCCTAATTTTATTGCATAAAACCCAAATCACTAGTACAAATCTTGACTTTGAATAACAATTGCGAAGTCATCCCAAAATCTATAAAAATAAATCTTATGCTTCTGAAACAAGCTTAAAGCTAACTTTCAAATCCTAATTGAAAATTTTTGTATGACCCTATATTTTGTCCTTGGTAGCCATTTTAGTTGCTAGGGGTCTGATTTTGATCTTGTCCCACAAATAACCAACGCCCAAGTATCAATCCAACTTATCTTAGGGATTTTTAAGCCCAATTCTAATCTTTACTTAATCTTAGTATCAACCATACTAATTATTTATCTATTCTATCCTATTTTTATCAATTTATGGCTTTTTAAAGAATTTCTACAACCTAAAAGGAAAAATTAATAACTAATTTTTATCTATTAGCTATAAAGGCAAAAAAATATTGTAAGAGGCTTCCATAAAACTTTTCTTAAGTATCTTAAATTCCTATTGAACTAAAAACTTTTTGGTGCATAAAGTTGAATATTTTAATACTCAATTGTATAACAAAGTAATAGAATGGTTAAGATGTTATCTTTATGACAATAAGTCCCACTGTACTTCTTCTTAAATGTATCTAAAACTTCTTAAATATATCCTAAAAAGAAGAGCTAAGATTTGGAATCCACCAAGTTTTTCCTAATCATACTCCTTCATTCTTTTTTTTTTTTTTGCCTTCTCCTAAAATTTCAAATAAATTAAAGAATTAAAGTTTGAAATCCACCTAATTTTTCCAAGACATGCTCTTTCTTTGCTTTTGTCTAAAATTTCAAATAAATCAAAAAGCTAAGATTTGAAACTTATTAAGATTAGTCTTTATATTTGAAGTTGTACATGAATTCTACTGTTTATGCTTAATTGTATTCCACTTAAAGCAATAATCTTTTTCCACTCCAAAATTTATCACAAATTGAATATTGATGTAATTTCAATAGAAATTATATCAATCTAATTTTATCCTTTATATATTTCTATTCCAAAAAATTCAATTAAAAATAGTCTACAAACACTAAGAAATGCCTTTTCAAACAAAGAGTATACAAAATTGCTAAAGTAGAAAATCTTCTTCTAATAAAAAATATATTAAAATTTCATCTTTAATCAAAATCAAATATATCATAACTTTTTAAAAAGCTAATATCAAAATATATAATTTCAAAAAATTTCAAAATCAAATAACAAATACATAAAAATTGATTGATAAAAATTTGAAAGAAAATCATTATTGGGAGCAAACTACCAAGGTAATGAACCCCCTTCTAATCAAAAACTAACTAAAAATTCAATTTTGATTCATATCAGATGTGTGATAGCTTTTCAAAATGTTAACATCCAGATACACAACCTTACAAAAATTTTAAAGTCAAATAAAAAATATTTAAAAACTAATTGATGAAAATTCGAATATAAATCACTTTCTATTTAATAATGAATTTTTAAAAAATATATATAAATGATAAATGATTTATTTATAATAACAATGAAGAGAGGTAGAAGACTTATCAATGATAGAGAATAGAGTTAAAGTACTCACTTAAAAAGTCTATGTAACAATTCAATCACCACTAATTAATTCCACATTCACCTACTTAATTAGAAGTACCACCTCTTGACAAATAGACTAAAATGTGAAGATAAATTTCACTTCTTAATCCAAATTACAAGATGGCCTCAATTGAGAATTGCTTGTAATTGGTGGTATGAAGTGAAAGAAGCAAATAGTAAGAACAAAAGAAGAAAAAACACAAAATAAGTGAAATATGTGCAATTAAGAAATTGCACCCTATAAAATTAGTCACAATTTATATATTAGATTTTTATCTAATAAAAAATATAAATAAAAATATAAATTATATTTATGAATAGATAATATTTTTTATCTTTTTATTGATATAATAAACATATAAATCCAAGTTAGTATGAATAAATTATTATAATTTAAAGATTGAAGGTCAATAATTAAAAAATTAAGTGAGTAATTTTTATCTCAAAGATAATTTGCTTAAGAGATCAAGAGTTCAAACCTCACCAAGTTTCACAAGTAATGTATAAAGATGTCCTAGAGAGGCCTTGAGGCCTTAGTCTTATCTTCTACCTATACTCAAGGTGCCACAATCCATATGGGACTTATACACTTCCCTTCCTACAAAGACTATACAGTTGCTGGTCCTCCTATTTTCTACTAGTAGAAATTATTTTTTTGTATTTTTGACTATATCTTGCTGTTCAAAATATCCAATTAGCTTAGAAACCTTATATGGCCTTCAAATCTTGCTCCATTTTTCCATAATGGCTTCCAAGGTGGTAAAACTCATTTTTACCAAAGTCTTCAAATTTCTTCTAAAAACTCCTAAGAAAATCTAAATAAATTCTAAATAAAATCTAAATAAATTCTAATTTTTTTTATAATATTTAAAGATGATAAAATCAATTTAAAACTACTTTATCCTATCTTGGTGATTTTTTATAATAATAAAATCAATTTAAATCAACTAAAAATCTTATTTTTTATATAAATAATTACAAAAAATAAGGTTTTTTTTTCATGCTTCTTCTACCTACTAAGTAATATTTATATGTTTTTAATAAATAATATATGTAGATAGAAGGCCAATATTAATATTGGTCTCAATTATTAAATAATAATATTTATAATTAAAAGAATATATTAAATTAATTAAGATAATTACTTTCTAGACTTGCCAAAATTCTAATTTTATAATTTTTCTCTAATTAGACTCTTGTAACTTAGAAACTCTTCTAAATTCTAATAAGTACTTAAATGATCAAATAAAATTTCTAATTTTAATATTTTGATATTTAAAACTATAATTTCAACTAATCCACTAATTAAGATTCATTGATGGAATTCACAATCTATAAGGGCAATATTGAGGATTCTTAGATCTTGAACAAATATTATAAGAGAATACAAAATTCTTCACAACCTTTTACATTTGAAGCCATTAAAAATCTCAGAAAATAAGTTCCAAGATCTTGTTACATCTAAAGTGATCCGTATTTGGGAAGTCATGGTAAGATTGAAAAACACGCACTTAGATTCATCCTTCTAGGATATACAAACATTCTTCAACATATAGAAGGTCTTCATCAAGCTTAAACTTATCAACATTTTTATTGAAGCTACGCTTGATATTAAGAGCCGAAGTATCATTTGTAGTTGTAGTACGCATCTTATTGAGGAAACTAGAATAAATAAGTGGTGATGTAATAGTGGTATAAAGACAAAATTGCTTCGGCTTCAACAAAGTTGTATATTGTTGATCAAATGCTACTTCTCTTGCCTTTGATGTAAGATATGATTTCTTTGATAAAACATTAGACAATCTTTGTTGCTTCCTAGGTCAATAAGTAATAACAAAGTTAAATCAAAATAATGATATATTCCATCAAGTTTAGCAGCAATTAAAAATCCAAGCTATCATAAAATGTTTTAAGTTCTTGTGATTTATATATACAATTATGGGATGCATTGCTTTTTTAAAAAAATGATGTTATTTTTTAAAAGAATCTATAATAATAAGACATTCTTTATTGTAAATTTTATAATTAATTTTGATAGCAAAAAACTTTCAAGAATAAAATGCAATAGGATAGAATTTATTGTCTATACCTATTTGTAAAAGTACGACCCTTAGTGCAAAATTTGAAGTATTGATTTTTATATAGAATGCTTTTATAAAGTTTAGATGCATCAAGATTGGAATTGTGGTAAATGCCATCTTGAGATCTTAGAATGCCTTCTTTACTTAAAGCTCCTATTCCAACTTATCTTTGCATATCAATCAAATAAAAAGAGAAACAACTTGAGAGTAATTTTTGATGAAGGTCCAATAGAAATTAGCAAATTTAAGAAAATGTTATATATCTCTCATAATCTTCAAAATGGCCCATTATATAATCACCTCTACCTTCTTAGGATCCATCATCAAATCTTTAGTAGATACAATGAATCTCAAAAATTCTATCTTTGTTTAATGAAATTCATCTTTTTCTAGCTTGGCATACAAACGTGCGTCTTGTAACTTTTATAATACCAACTTCACATACTTCTTGTGTTTCTTCAGATTTTTCAAATAGATTAAGATATCATTAAAATAGATCACTACAAACTTATTTAGATACTCTCAAAATATGTCATTCATTAAATATTAAAAGATAGTAGGTATATTTGTTAATCCAAAAGACGTGACATTATAATCAAAATATCTATACCTCATTCAAAATACAATCTTTTATTTATTTCCTTCCATAATCTGTATTAAGTTATATGCTCCATGAAGATCTATATTAATATAGATCTTGGCTTGGCCGAATTTTTTGAAAAGTTTTAAGATTAATGATAGTGAATAATGATTTTTCACCATTATCTTAATTAATTTTTAATAATCAATGCACATACGCAAAGAACCATCTTTTTTCTTCATAAAAAATATAGGTGCACTTATTGGAGATTTTCAATACTTGATGAAGTTCTTTGCAAGGATTTCATCAATATAATTATTTAATGCCAAAAGTTTTTTTGAAAAAGATTATAAATTGGACCAAAATATAGTTATATTCCTTTTTAAAGATCTATGGCACAATTATATGGTCGATGTTCTAATAATATATTAGTATTTTTATCCTAAAAAATATCTTAAAATTTGCTATATTATTCTAAAATACTTGGTGATGAAGTTATAAATTCTTTAGTTGGAGTCGCATAAATAATAAATGATATATCTTTTTTAGCTGATTTTATAAAAGCCTTTGCTCCAACAAATAAAGGTTTACCAATTTATAACTTTGTATAAAGTTTTCTTGTAGGAATTTCTATTAGAAATATTATTCTTTGTGACTTATAATCTATAGATGGATTATACTTTTCTAACCAAGAAAGTCCAAGAATAACAAGATTTAAAAGAATCCTAATAACATTGAATACAATTTGATTGCTATGGTCTTCAAATGATAGTTCTATAGGCATTGTTTTATGAGTAATACTACCAAAAGATAAAAATCATCCATCCATTATCTCTATATGAATAGGTTTGGATTTTTGTAGTAGAAGAATTTTATGAAGCTTAACAAATGCTTTATCTAAGAAATAAGTGGATGTCCCCAAATCTAATGAGGCAGTTGTCTGAAGCTTTTGAGGGCCAAAATACAATAGAATTCTAAAATAACAAGCACATTGAGTACAAAAAAAGGAAATTAAATAATTTTGTGATGTTGATTTGTCCAACCACATGTCACAAACATATTTTAATTTACCACTTTCTAGAACTTTTTGTAGTCTTCTAAAACCTTCCATAATTTTTTAAAATCTTCTAGAACCTTTTTGGAACCTTCTTTAGTCTTCTAAAAATCTTCTATAGTCTTCAAGAACCCTCTATAATCTTCTTCAACCTTCCAAAATCTCCCGTAGATTTTTTAGAGTCTTCCAAAATCTTCCTCAAGCTTCTAAAATCTTTTAAGATATTTTTAGAAGATTCAATAGGACATAGGCCTTGTAATATAAATAAGAAGTAAGATCAAGGAGCATCTCAATCTCTTGCCAATACAAGTCTTAGAGCAATCCAAAGTATTGCCTTGTTCTTGATATCAATCTAATCTCCTATTCTTAATTTAATTCTTGTTCTTGTCCCTCTAGTTCTTTGTTTCTGAAATTATTCTATAATCTTCTCTTTGTTTCTTTGCTAACCTGCTATCTTACGTCCTTAACAGTTTGACAAGATTGCTTATATAATCATATCAGAGCTTTGATCTCTTGATAGAGAGAGGATTATCCCTCTTTAAGATATTATTGTATTCTAAAGGAGTGCGGACTTATCTCTTCTAGACTGATATGCTTACTTATTGTAGTTGATTTTTCTTTGGAAAGAGTAGATTATCTCTTTTCTTAAGATATATTATTATATTTTACAGATTGTGAATTATCTTCTTTTAAATTAACTGTCTAGAAGTATTCTTTTTAGTATAGAAAATACTATATTAACGACTTATTGATTTTTTCTTTTTTAATATGAAAATAGATCAGATTAATAGAAGTGCATCTTCACAAACAAAGAATAGAGTGGCAACTCTTGTAGATCTCAGAGCTCTATTGGATACTGTACGAGAAAAAATGGCATTCCTCTGCAATCCAAAAAAAGAATCGCAAATGGAGCAAGTATGTAAAGAAGCTAAGCAAAAGATTCATAATTTGCAACAAGAGATTATTCAATTGAGGGAGATAAGTGATAGACAAGCTATGCACATAATTCTTCTAGTTCCAAGGATTGTCATAAAGAAGCCAAAAGCTAATATGCCTTATCAATTTGACAGAACAAGATCTAACTTTCAAGGGTTTGTACAACAAGTATGACTTTACTTATGATTATATCTTTTTTATTACCTAGATGGATTCACTCAAGTCACTTTTTTGACCACCCTTTTATCAAGAAGTGCTCGATCATAGTTTGTGCTTCTATTGAAATAGAATTCTCCGATCTTATACAATTTTGAGGCTTTTATGGAAAGATTTATTGCTACATTTGGGAACAGTGATCAAGAGAGGGTTGCAAAAAAGAAGATTCAAAATCTACAAAAAGGACAACGTTCAACAGCAATTTATGCCACAAAATTTCAACAACTTAGTTGTGATCTCGATTAGAATAATAAAACTTTTATGACTCAATTTTATAATTGCTTAAAGGATGATGTAAAGAATTTATTGATCACAAAATCAAGAGTTAAAAGCTTAGAAGAACTTATAGCTCAAGTCATTACTTGTAACAATTGCCTATTTGAATTACAACAAGAGAGGTGATCAATTTTTAGCAATACCTATCAAGAAACATCTGCTAGATCTTTTGAGATATTAGAGAAACCATTAACATATCTTGAATCTATGTAGATTGATGCAACTCAATTGAAGCCATTAATACTAATAAAAAAGATTAGACATTGTCGTGTTGTGATTTGACTACCATGTGAAAAATTGTTCATATATGTTTAATGTACAATTTACTATACACTTAAATGAAAGCTATAACAACGGATTTCATTGGTTACAAAAATATAATTAGATTATTAGTTTAGAAAGTATCTACTTAATAGGGCTATTAATAAGATTTATACAATCTTATTTTCTTTTGGTAGTGATTTTGAAGATGATTTATATTGACAATAACTTATATATATCTTAAATCACCTTTATTAGACATTCGTGACCCTTAAAATCTTAGTTTATTTCTTTTATATAGTGCTTAAAGCACAAAGTATGTAAATCTTATAAGAAGAAGGATTAGAAAAGGGTTTTTAGTATGAAAAGGATAATGTGGCTATCTATGTGGATGAAAAGAAGTGGATGATAGAAATCTCTATTCTAATTGGCCAAGAATCATACCCAAAGGGCTTCAAGGAGATTGCCCGAGGGTTTATTAGGAGTTAGGGTTTGTTTTTTGAGAGGAGTCGAACATCAAAGGCTAGGATCATACGGTTTAGGTTTTTGGATCTGATTTAGGTGTAAATTTTGTGTGATTTGCACTTTTTATGAAGAAGTTATAGGCGCTCAAAGTTAAGGTGTCAATTTTGGACCTACTGTCACTCTTTTGGATATGACTCGCGCATATAGAGAGCAATCAAGGATCGGCAATTGAGATTGGAGAGAACACTTATACAGCTATATTTTTTGTGTATAGCTTGATGAAATCTAAGCTAGGGTGAAGGAGATATTGGGAGTTGAAGTTAGTGCTTACAAACTTAAGGGCAGTAAGTGACCCACTTACATAGTGGTTACATTTTGAGCTATATCTTAGGCAATTTGATAGATTTTTGGCTCAAAATTTTTAAAAGTGTATATGTTTATGTCAGAAGACTATATACAAAACTTTTGTGGCATTAAGACTTTGGATTTGTGAGATATAAGGAAAATAGTATTCAGATGTCTATGAGCTAGGATTTTAAGTACTTGCTAGGGGTTTTGAAATATCAGACAATCAAAAACAAATTTATAGTTGATTCTTTCTTGTGAAGAAACTTAAGAGGATTGTCTACACTTTGAAGTAAATTTTATAGAAAATTGAATAGTTAAATCAAGAGTTATTGGACTCTAAAGATCAGCAAGAAATAAGTCCTTGTAGGTGAATAAAATTTTGAAGGGTTTTTGTAGAAATTTGAAACCCTTTTACACAAATCTACTTAAATTCAAGAGGGTTTATATACATAACTTCTTTTTTGTGAGATTTTTGTATTTTTTGTCCTTTTTATTGAAGACAAATCACCTATTGGATTTTTTCCATCAAGTTTCAAGTAAATTCTCTACAGCCAAGTACCTAGTGTATTCCTAGATAGAAGACCACATCATACAACAACGTTGGCAAAAGAATCTATATCTATATTACAGAAGATCCAATTATAAGGCAACATATTGTCCAAACAAATCTAGAGAATACAAGGCATGAGGTATAATATCTGAATTAGAAAGGTTGGAAATCAAAGATGTCTAGCCACAATAGAGATCTTGTGATTGGACACCCTAAAATCTAAAGCACCAGAAAAAGATCTCTTTCTACCTCCGGATCCGACATCCTATTTTATACTTCATGTATTCATAAGAATCCTAAAACAAGAGATTTATGCTAAAGTCCTTTTAGATACCAAAGCATCAACATGTTTTATGGATAAAGATTTTGCAACCAAGCATAATCTAGTATTTATAAAGAAGATCCATCCTGCACACATTGAAGTCATTGATGGACAAAACCTTGCATCAAGAGATGTTATCAAAGAAATCCAACCATTAGAAGTGATAGTAGGAGATCAAGTTTCACAAATTGCTTTCAACATCATTCAATGTCTAATAAATCCTATTATCATTGGACTCCCTTAATCTGAGCTACATAATCTTGATATTCATTAGAGTTTGCAAATTTTTTTCATAAGATCCAAATATCAAAAGAAAAAATAAGATACTACTCCATTCTTTAGAGCTAAAGCATTTATACAGGCAGCAAAAAAAGAGTCTGCATTTGTATTGTATGCTATCCCAATAAAAGAATTAATGGAACAATTGAAGTAGGATCTTCCTAGTCAATATTGCAACCTCGAAGATGTATTTGAAAATAAAAAAGCAGACATATTATCAAAATACCATCCTTATGATTGTGCAATCGAATTACAAGATGGAACTCAACCTCCATTTGGTCCAATTTATAATCTATTACAAATGGAGCTTACAGCCTTGTAAAAATATATTGATGAAAACCTAGCCAAGAATTTTATTAGACATTCAAAATCACGTGCAGGAGCTCCTATCTTATTTGTAAAGAAATAAGATGGTTCTTTAGGTATGTGTATTGACTATCAAGGTTTGAACAAGGTAATTATAAAAAATTGCTATCTATTACCATTAATCTCAAGATTATTAGAATAATTAGGACATGCAAAGATCTTTACAAAGATTGATTTAAGAAGGGCCTACAACCTAGTTAGGATTAAAGAAGGAGATCAATAGAAGACAATATTTTGTATAAGGTATGGACATTTTGAGTACAATGATATGCCTTTTGGACTTACAAATGCACGTGTAGTCTTTCAATATATAATGAATGATATCTTACAAAAATACTTAGATGACTTTGTAATCATTTATTTAGACAATATCTTGATCTTTTCTAAGAACAAATAAGAACATGAACATCATATATGTAAGATATTAGAGAAATTACGAAAAAATGGATTGTATGCCAAATTGGAGAAGTGTTCTTTCTATCAACCATCAATCAAGTTTTTGAGATATGTTGCTTCTAAAAATGGAATTTCTATAGATCCAAAAGAGATACAAACTGTTATAGAGTAGAAACAATAGTCATCAATCAGAGATGTATAATATTTCTTGAGATTTATAAATTTTTACAAAATTTTCATCTAAGATTATTCCAAGATTGTAGCTCTAATAATGTGACTCACAAGTAAGGATAAATTTATTTGAAATGACAAGGTTGAAAAAGCATTTAAGAAGCTAAAAGAATCTTTCACTTTAGCTCTTATATTTGTTCACGTAGATCCAATAAAACCATTCATTCTAAAAACAAATACCTCAGATTTTGCACTTGGATCTGTACTCTCTCAAATTAGTGATGATGGTCAACTACATCCAGTAGCATTTTGCATTCAAAAAATTTTAGCTACAAAGATCAAATATAAGATCCACGACAAAGAATTATTGACAATTGTTGATGCTTTTGAAGAGTGCCACTATTTGTTGGAGGAGGCTCAATACAAGATCATGATATATATTGACTACAAAAACTTAGAATATTTTATGGGTGCTTGAGTTTTGAATTGCCGACAAGTACAATGGAATATGTCATTATCTTTATTTGATTTTGTAATTACATATCTTCTAGAAAAACTTCAAAGAAAAATATATGTCTTTTCTCAACGATCATATCTTGTACTAAAAATAAAAGATATTATATTGGATCAACAAAAATCAATCACATTGAAGCCGTTCAATTTGCAATTGAAGACATTGAAGATGCTACCTATACAGTTACAACTCTCAAGACAAAAATCTAGAAAGCAATGAAGATAGATCTATTTATTGAGAACATTCAACAATGCCTGAAAAATGCATGTGTAAAAAAAAACAATAATTTCAAATTTGAAGATGGATTGTTATATTTTAAGAATCTCTTATATGTTCTTCCAAGCCCTACAAGACTTCAAATTCTTCAAGCACAACATAACCTTCTTGCAGTTAGACATTTTGGCTTCAATAAGATTTTGAAATTAATATCAAGAAACTATTGGTGGCCTCAAATATAAAAATTGGTGAAAGAATTTATCCAATCATGCAAAATTTGTGCCCGAACAAAGATCCTAAGACACCAATCATATGGACTTTTTCAACCCCTTCTAGTTTCTAAGGGCCCATGGCAATTGTTATTCTTAGATTTCATTATAGACCTTCCAATTTCAAATAGAAAAGACTCAATTTTTGTGGTGGTAGACCGTCTTACTAAGATGGTACATTTTATTTCTTGTAACAAGATTATTTCTAGGAAAGAAATGGCCAAGTTTTTCATTGATAATATTTATCGAATATATAGCCTTCCAAATGACATTATTTTGGATCAAGGACTTTAATTTGTATCAAATTTTTAGAGAAGACTATTTCAACTTTTGAAGGTCAAGATCAACCTGTCATCCGCTTATCATCCTTAAACTGATGGTCAAATAAAATGAGTGAATCAAATCTTGAAATAATATCTTTATTGTAGTATAAATTACCAACAAGATGATTGGACGAACTTTCTACCATTGGCTGGATTTGCATATAATAGCTCCAAACATTCTTTGACAAAACGAACTCCATTCTTCTCAAACTATGGATACCATCTTATAGCAAATCTATTCCAAATCAAAGATGTAAAAAGCCGTTGTCGGGTAGAGAGAATTCGCCTTGGAAAAACGCCGGGTTCCTAGCTGCTACTAGAACTAGCAGGGAACATGAGAGGAAGCCGTACAAGTATGTTCTATACTTGCACAATATTTCTTCAAGCTTTCAAGTTATACTTATATTATACTTGTACAAGTCTTGTACAAATATAAAGTATAAATACTTGAATAATACTTATACAAATATTTGTATAAATACTTGTATAAATCCTTGGTATAATACTTCTATAAATACTTATACAAATATTATGTATAATACTTATAGAATACTTATAGAATACTTGTATAAATATAAGTATATATACTTGTATAAAAAGTATAAGCAAAGTATGTATGTATTCAAGTATACCTCAAAATACAACCGCATATGAGGAATACAAGTTATACAACAAACTGAAACTAAATAAATCACGAAAAATTCATCCAAAGGTCGAATCAAGCGTGCTTATAGCCTATGGAAAGCCAATAATCCATTGTAAAACATATCAAAATTTCACAAATAGATGACTTACCATTTAAAAGTTATGGCTAAAAGAAGTAGGCGCTAAAATTTCCAAGCAAATGCAAAGGCAGCAAAGCTCCTCTTCACTTCAGCCTTTGTTGTGATCACTTCCCTTCTCCAAATTGGACATGCAATAGCTTTTTAGAAAGCTCACTCCATCATCTAGCTTGCTTCTAAAATTTCGCATGCATGCCTCTCAAACTCCAGATTTTGTAGCTAGTTGATTCTACTCTTCAAACCCTAGCAACAATTTTTCCCTCTTTGACACTTCACGGCTCATAAAACTTTCATCAAAGCTCCAAATGTATTGATTTTTGTTTTTGTGAAAGCTTACACAAGCTACTATAAGCACCTAAAATATCAAAAAGATTGAAGAGACTGTCCGACTTGGGTGGTTGAACAAAGTCTCTGCCCCTCTTCGTCGGGTGGCAGCAAACCCTTTCCCATTCTCAAGCTCACAACTTTTGCTCTCCAACTCCAAATGCTACAAGAGATGTCTTGATAGATAGCTAGCACAATCTTCCACACTCTCTATAAATTTCACTAAGAAAGAGTTGAAATCAAACTTGCAGTGGCAGCTCGAAGTTTCTGCCCCTCTTCGTCGGGTGGCAGCAAACCTCACTCTACTAAAACAAGCATAACCTTTTGTTCACAACTCCAATACAAGCAAGTGAGTAGGTTCTAGAATCCTCACAACTCGAAGAACACACCCACCAATTTTCACTACAAACACTTCTATCTCCTCGGAGCTATCTCTCTCCAAAGTTCACTATTCAAAACTGCCTCCCTCTCTCTCGGTCTAACAAGAGGAGTATATCTCCCTTTCTTTCTATATTAGACTATGAGACGCCCACATGGGCAGCCAAATCCTATTGGATGGGCCTTATTCACCCCATGCTCTTCTTTCTTATCCTTCATAAGGTCCATTCTACCTCAAAAGTCAACAAGAAAGGTAAACAACCTTTACCTTTCTTCTAATTACAAAAGAGTCTATTCTAGGATATAAATAAGGTAGGAACAAAACAAATAGCCATCTTAATTCACTAACTAAGTGGCTATAATAAATCCTCTCCTTATAATATCTTCTAAAATAACTTCTAGCACTCACACATATATTAACAATAGATATAAGATTTTTAATATTTTTATACACTGCACGTAAATGCAGTACGACACCGTGTTGCAAAAAATCAAGCTATCTACTTAAAAACCATCCATGAAGAATTAAAATTCCAACTATAAATGATTCAAGACCAATATAAAGACTACATAGACATTTATCGCAAGGACCAATCAAAGTTCAAAATAGGAGATTTTGTTTGGCTACTTTGGCAAAATATACAAAAAAATTGATTGTCACGAAAATTAGACTATCAAAGACTTAGACCTTTTACAATTCTAAATCAAGTAAATTGAGTAAGTTTCTATCTTGAACTATCAAGTAGTATGCGCATTCATCTAATCTTTCATGTCTCGCTTTTAAAAACCTATTATAAATCAAATATTATTAGAAGAACTATTCCACCACCAACTCCAATTGAAGTCAATCAAGAGCTTGAATACAAAGTGGATGAAATATTAGATTTGCATATAAGACATAAATAATTAAAATATTTCATTCATTATAAGGGCTATGGAATTAGCAAAAGAACATAGGAACCTTCAAATAATCTTAAGAATGCATCCAAGAAAGTTTACAAATTCCATCAACGATATCCTAAAAAACCTAGATTCATTTGTAATTGAAGATTTTATGGACAATAACATCTCTTGGCTTCTAAATGACACTTTCTATCAAGAATAGAAGACCAATATAAAAAAGAGAGAGCCATGCCAAGATATATACTTGTATTTTTTCTAAAATAGAATAGATCCTGCTAGAAGCTTATTAGTTATCATGTCAAATCTTCGTGTTTCAAGGAAATTACAAGAACAAGAGTTAGAAGACTTTTTTGCCATACAAGCGATTGGGGAACCATTGCAACTTTCATAATCTGCTAGATTTGAAGAATATGGACAAGGCAAAGAAGGAGTATTCCAATATTAAGTAAGGCCACATTTAGAGTCTTTGAAGATATGGCCTCATCACAAAAATCTCGATTCAAATACTCGAGCTTTGGTAATATTCTTTGAAGTTGGAAGGATGACTCTAAGTGGACCAGAAATTATATTTGAAGGATGTTTTGAAGCTTGTAATAAAGAGCAAATTCTTGGATGGGACATTGGTTTAATAGAGGTTATATCTGGAGATCATCAATGATATCTCAAGGGTCTTGTTGAATCGATAATCAATGAATATAAGACAAAATATGTTATTTCTTTACTCCAACAAATTTTAGATTTTTTATATATGTGATTTGATCATCAAATTGTTTTGGCTCCTTGTGAAACTTATCATTAAAAAGGAAGGTGATGTCATAGACATATTTAAAATTATCGCTTTCTAAAACTTTTTGTAGTCTTTTAGAACCTTTTATAGCTTTTTAGAATCTTTTAGAACCTTCTTTGGTCTTCTAAGAAACTTTTATAATCTTTAAGAATCTTCTAAAATCTTCTAAAATCTTCTTCAACCTTCTAGAATCTCCCGTAGACTTTTTAGAGTCTTCCAAAATCTTCCTCAAGCTTGTATAATTTTGTAAGATACTCTTAGAAGGTCTAATAGGACATAGGCCTTGTAGTATAAATAAGAGGCAAGACCAAGGGGCACCTCAATCTTACCAACATAAGTCTTGGAGTAATCCAAAGTGTTGCCTTCTTCTTGATATCAATCTAGTCTCCTATTCTTGATCTAGTTCTTATTCTTCTCCCTCTAATTCTTTGTTCCTAAAATTATTCTATAATCTTTTCTTTGTTTCTTTCTTAACCTACTATCTTGCGTCCTTGATACCACATGGTCTTTACTGTGGCTAAATATCTTTGTTTTCCTAAACAATTGTACTTTTGATTTTGGTGATACATTGATTTTGTTTCTTTAGACAATTGTGAGTCTTGTGGCATCCTTTGCCACAATACAAGCATAGAGCTTCTTCCATTTGACACTTCTTTTTTTTATAAATAAGAGGTTTAAAACATATTGTTTCAAGTTGCATATCTTCTATTTTTGAATGTGAATTTAGAATATTTGCCAATATAACAAGAGTGTATTGAATTACATATTGTCTTATTGAAGTCTATGAATATTAATCTTAATCACATTAGAATAATCAATTATTATATTTTATGACTTGGCTGATAGTTTCATTGAGCAATTGTGGATCTGAAAGTAATAATAACAAATCCTTTATATATTTTTTTAATTTCCAATAGAATTAATTCATTAAAGCTTCTTTGTCTCAATTAATGTTGTATGCTAGTTGCCTAAAATTAGATGTATAGACTAATATAGAGTGGATACTTTGATGTAATATTTGGATCTTAGTTATTGCCCAATGAGCCTTGTCATGTCTTCCAAATGCTTCTATGAAAACCTCAAAGTTTTTTAAAATTGGTGATCTCTTTATAAACAAGAAAGCAAACCATGATAATACTTGACACATAAGTAAGGTGCCAATTAATCTAATCCATGATTCTTTTGTTGGATAAATATTAGATTGTAGAATTATTATCAATTAAGTTTGATTAATAAATCCTTAAAACTTTGAATGCGAATTATCATATTTCTTTGAAAGATTAACTCAAGGCTCTTTACATTGCTAAACAAGTAGATTTTATTAGCATAGCATAGGTAGTAATATATCCTCAAGCATAAAAGTTAGAGGTGGATATAACCTAGGTTGTGATAGTCTAGATGTTGTGTCATTATGAAGTTTTGTAATGACTATTTTAATCTCCATAGTTCTAATAGATAAAATAATAAGAATACTTATAATAGCATCTAATTTGGACTTGAAAGATTTAATCATATTAATATTTTGACTTCTAGCCATTCTAAAAGAAGGAAGAAATGAATTATTAAGAAGACAATATCAATTTAGAAGAGGATAATCTGTAACCTTTAAAATACTTTAAGACATATGTCTTAAATTAAGACATATTTAATAAGAGAGATAATTCATTTTTTCATAAGAAAGATAAAGTTCTAATATTGTGATAAAAAAAATATTAATTTAAAAGAGTGTGATCTGCAACCTCTAAAGCACTAGTATATCTTCAAGAAAAAAGATAATCCACTCTCTAACAAGAAGGATCCAACTTTGATATTTAAGATGAGGGCAGTCTCAACAAATTGTCAAAGATACGAGAATATAAAATAAAAGACTTGAATTAAAAGAAGATTTTAAGAAGAAATTAACAGAGACTTGAATTAACTAGATGAATACATGAATAATACCAAGAGAGGTGAGCTTAAACTCTAAGAGATATATTATTGAGATTGAAGATCCTAGAAGAGAAGAACATTACTAGTAATAATCAAGGTGATGTATAAATGTATTAAAATGTGTTAAATTGTGTTAAATCAAAAAAAATTGAAAGAAGATTTAACACAATTTAACACAATTTAACACATTTTAATACATTTTTACGTCACATTGGTTATCACCGGTGACGCTCTTCTCTTCTAGTGAGAATTCTTTAGCCTTGACTCTAGTATATATTCATGTCTAGAAAGCTTCTCAAGCTCCTTCTACCAACTATAAAGCTTCTTGAGCTACTTCTACTAACTAAAAAGTTTCTTGAGTTACTTCTACTAATTAAGAAGTATTTTGAGCTACTTCCACTAATTAGAAAGTTTTCTATGTAATTTCTACTAACCTAGAAGCTTTTAGAATGTTCTAGAAAGTTTTGTGAATTTCCAAAGTGTATGTTTTTAATAATATATATGCCACATACTTAACTTGTTCCACAAGTTATCAACATGTGCGATACATGGCTAATTTGTTGGCTAAGTTTTTAACCTATCAATCACCCATAGACATGTATAAAGGTGAAACCATTTTAATGAAGCTTTCAGAAAGCTTTTCTATAAGATATTATCAAATTAATCTACTTTTATATACTTTTATCTACTTCTACTTATTTATATTAACAAAATAATTATTGGAATAAATCTTATATTTGTGACAATTTAACATTGTGGGCATATTGTACTGCATATAAAATAATAATTTAACACACATTTTTTTTAGTCTATAGCACTACAACTCTTTTATCTATTAAATACTTGGATAATATAAAAAAAATGACTCAAGTTATAAATATGCAAGTTATCATGACAAATAAACTTTGACAAGTTAGAAAAATGTATCTAAAAAAGTAGAAGCTGAAGAAAATATAATAAGAACACAATTACAAAAGAAATTCTAATATGAGCATGCCTATCAAGATTGACTTTATAAACATTGTTAATAAACATCTAGTATATTTTAAGATGGACCAAATAAGCACATCTTGAAATACAATATTAAAAAATATTAAATATAATAGAATATTATACAATAAGGAAGTTAAGATAATCATATAAAAATTAATAAATATACAAAGGACCAATTAATTTTGTGGTTGAAAACAACATTCATGAAAAAAAGAAAAAAAAATCAATACAAGTGAATGAAATCTTATGTGATAGCTTTAGTTTGCTTCTAATAGAATTATAAATTAATATTATTAAATATCATAATTATTTAAATTAATTCTAATAAAATAAAATCATATTGTATGATAAAAAAAGAATTGTCAGTATATTCTTTTTTTGTCAATATTTTATAAAAATCAAATAAAATTATATAAAAGATTATCAAAATAGCTCAAAAAAAAAATTGTAGACTCATAAAAATTTTATGATAAAAAAAAGAACATAGAAGGAAAAAATTTGAATTTTAATAAACTCCAAGCCTTTATATCTTTGGACCATCTATTCTTTATTTTGTAAAAGAAAGCATCAAAGAATATTTTATAAATCATCAATTATGAAATTTAGCTCAATAAATAATATCAAAGAAATTTACATAAAAAAAAATTTATAAAATTTATAAAATTTTATGAAATCAACAAAGAACTATATTATCTTAAATTAAATTTAGTTCAAACAATCTACATAGAAATAGATAAAATAACAAAAATAAACCTTGTAATAATCAATACAAGATATAAATTAATCAACAATAAATTTTGGAAGAGTAAATTTGAAAAAGAGATAACTATTTATTTAAGAGCAACAGTTATAACAAGAATTTTGTTAATAATGGCAGCTACCAATAAATATAGCATCATAGCATTAATTTCTTTATACAATAGATGTGTCTTTGTTGAAGTTATAAAGTGCAATATTGTAAAGAATTTTATTGTATTAGCAATGGTAGAATTCTAATTTAGAGAGTGTATGAATAGTAAGATACACAAGTCAAAGGATATGTCACCTTATATAGAGAGGGTAGTAATAGATATAATAGTTAGAATAAAAGATATATAATTTAAATTTAATATAATAAAATATAATGAGTGGAATATAGAAGAAGAAGAATTGCTGAAAAGAATGGAATTAAATAATTTTGTGAAGGAAGTGAATTAAAGAAAGAAAATATAAAAGAATGCAATGTATGAGGTATTTTTAAATTTAAGAAAAGACTATTATTTTAATATAATAGAAGAAAAAATTTATAATTTTGTTCCTTACAATCATAATTCTTTGTATAAAATAGCTTTTTATTTTGAGGATATGATTTTATATATCTAAAAAAAATTATAAAAGCACTACTTTACATATTTCTACCTCCAAATCAAAAGTTGCTAAAAAATTTATATGATTTTTGTGTGCTAGATTATACTTCTAAAGTAGAACTATAGATGCACCAACTCTTCTAATTCATCCTTTGCATCAAATTCTCAATAATAAATAGGTTAATTAGCAGTTTATTCTAAAATATAACTTAAAGTTGAAATTACAAAAGATATGAAGAGAACAAAGAAAAATTCATCATAGCATTATTCAAACTATAGCAATTGCATACATCAATTTATTAATATCATAAATTTAAAATTTTAATTAGTATTAAAATTTTAAAAACTTACAATCAACAAAAATATATATAATAGAAATGATAAGGTCAAAAAATTAAAAAAACTATACATCATCAATAAGAATTCCTACAATAGCCGCAATTAATATATAAGTCCTTAATAAAGGAGGCAAAAGCCTGTGTAGAAATAAAGAAGGATTAATCAAAATTGTAAGGACCAATAATAATCCTAGTTTAATATTTTTAAAATATTCTATATATAAGCAAGTCTTGATTATTATTTTTTGAAGACTAGAGCAATATAAGTAAAGATTAGTTAAAAATTCATTATCACATAAAGTAAACCAAAAAAAAATCAATTTTATACATAGAGTAAGGAGTGCACATGCTATTGTTAATAATAAGCCTTTAAAGAGAAGTATCAATGTAAGTAGAGAATAGCAAGAAGAAGAAATGGATATTAATCTATCTCTAACATCTCTAAAATAATAAAAAGATAGAAATTTTAAAAATGATAGAATTGCACATTCAACAAACATATAAGATGATATAATGAAGAAAGGTACATTTGGCACCATTGTATCAACCATACAAATTCAAAAAAATCATGAGGGTATAATCAAGAAAATACCATCAACAGTCACTATAGCAAATAATATAGTTGTAATCAATAAATAAGTTGATACTTTAGCGACCAAAAGAATAGAATTATCACCAAGAAAGATAAAGTGTACACCAAGACCAATTAGGAAGATTATTCATTATAAAATAATACCAAATTCTTCAACAAAAAATCCATGCACAAAGAATAATGAAGGTAGTTTGATATATTAAAAAATAAATATAGTAGATACGGTTGTTAATGCCATGAGTATATAAAAAATGCAGAATATAGACAATGGAGTGAAGCATATTTTGATAAAAGCAAAAAAACCAAAATTAAAAAGGACAATTACAAAAGACAAAAACCAAATATATTGTTTTTTTTTAAAATCAAATACAAGAGTTTAATATGATAGAATCAAAACAAGAAAAAAATAAAATGGCCAAAAAATCAAGAAATAGAAAAGGATTTCTTTCTTCTAAATAATTAAAAAAATATATCAATAAAATAAAATAAAATAAATAAAAACCTTTGCTATTGCATCATTGTAGCATTGTAGCAGCATCTACAAACAAAAATAAAGTTCAAAAGCTGGCCATTACACATACAATAACTTCATTGGAAACACTTCCTTTTTAAATGGGAAGAATAAATAAACCACCACAATAAAAGTTTTTAGACAATATTTAGCTACAACAACAGCAACAATTTAAAAAAAAAAAAAAAAAAAAAAAAAAAAAAAAGGCAATTCAAACAATGAAGAAATAAAATCATAGTGAAAGAACAAAAATAATGGAATTACAATTGTAAGGACCAGAGATTGATGTTTTTATGATGAAACAAATTAAATTTTTTTTTGACAATATAGATAACCTCAAGGCTAATATTGCTTTATTACAAGCAGCTCAACAGTATGAGACAATAACACATGAAAAAATAAAAACATCATTGACAAAAATTGAAGAAAGATTATGGATAATTTTTAAAGATTTAAAACCTTGAGGAGTAGAGATTTGCGACACATTTTCAACCACTGACAATCAAAATCACAACTTCAAATCTAAGATTATTGTTTAAAAAGGATCAACGTCCAAAATGAAAGAACACAAACAATACCATAATCACAATAAAATGGTACAAAATAAAGTGCTAGAGAAAAAAAAATCAAAAGGATTAGGAGCGTTTTAAAATCAAAGAATATGCTCTATCAGACAAAACCAAGATAAGAGCTAATATAAGGCTATCATACAATATAATGACATAAAAAGATAAATCACATGTTCTACTGGTTGAAGTAAAAATATGAACTAATGAAAGACTATTATACAACATAATCCAGAAATAAGCTAAATAAGGTGATCCCTCAATTGTTACAAATCACAAAGTTCTCAAAAACACCTCCATGCACACAACTTCTAATTTTAATATTATTCTTAGACAAATTGTTGTAATTGTCATCAAAGTGTAAGATAAATAGATTATTGGAAAATTAAGCATGATTATAGCAAGTGAATAAGGCATTTGAATGTCTATTGTTAAATTTTAGGAATTTTTTTTGAGCTTGATAAACACAAAAGCAACATGATATTATACAGCATGATTTTTAATCTAGAAAGAGATTGAATATCTAGCTATAGAGAATTTACTTGTAATTTATTGATAAGACTCTAATAAGTGATTTATTCTAATAAAAAGGATATATAAATATAATAATATAAAATAAAATAATACTAATAAAAATTTCTTATATTTAAATAGATTTATATATAAATTTTTTCTATGGCATCTAAAAAATCCTTAATACCTTTTTCTATGCCAAAACATAACTAATTAATTTTTAATAAGTTAATTCTTAATAAATTAAAAAAAAAATTATAATCTTTTTTTATAAATTCATCTTTTTATCAAAGAAATTAACATAGCTTTATATATCCATTTTTTCACCACTATAGAGTCTTAGCTTCCAAAAAGCCCCTTTAGTTTGCACAAAATATTCAAATTATAAAAAAAACCCTTTAATACTTTATTCACCTACAAAAGGATTGATTTCTTCTTGAAATTTAATATTCAATAGTTCTTGATCTAGCTAGTTAATTTTTATCAAATTTCTCCAAAGTGTAGCTTATATTTTTAAGTTTTATTATAAGAAAATTCAATTATAGATTTTCTTTTGATTATTTGATATCTCAAAAATCCTAACAAGTGCTTAAAATCCTAGATTATAGACATTCGAGCATTATTTTCTTCATATTTCAAAAATCCAAAATCTTAATGGCACAAAATTTTTGTATATGATTTTTTAATATGAATATATACACTTTTAAAAATTTTGAGTCAAAACCTTGTCAAATTGCTTAAGATATAGCTCAATACACAACCACTAATTAGGCGGGTTATTTATTGCTTTTAGATTGCAAGCACTGATTTTAACTTCCAATATCTCCTTCATCCCAGCTAGAACTTATTGAGCCATGTATATAAAATTTTCTAAATATCAAATAAAAGAAATAAAATAAGATTTCAAGGATTCCTAATATCTAACAAAGATGACTCAAAATATAAAAAAGTTATTATCAATACAAAATCAATCTCAAAATCACTATAAAAAAAAAAAAAAGATTGTATAAATCTCAATAATAGTCTAATTTAAATGGATCCCTTCTAAACTAATAATCTAATCACATTTTATAATAAATAAAAATCCACTAATATGGCTCTCACCTAGCTGCTTATAAATTATATATTAAATAAATATATACAATATTTTCACATGATATCCAAACTACAATATAACAATAGCCTCTTTTCATTCTCAATACTAAATCATTGCTATTATATTGTAGTTTGGCTACCATGTAATATATATATATATATATATATATATATATATATATATATAATTTATTATGTAGCAAAATAAAAGCCATATTAATAGATTTTTACTATTTATAAAATGTGATTAGATTATTACTTTGGAAATAATTTGTTTAAAAGGACTATTAATGAAGTTTGTACAATTTTTTTTTTTTTTTTGAGAGTAAATTTTGAGATTAATTTTATACTGATAATAATTATTATATATTTTAAGTCATCTTTGTTACATATTAGTGACCTTAAAATCTTTTTTTTCTTTTTTTCTTTTTTTTTTTTTTTTTTTGATATTTAGAATATATCATATAAATCTTATTAGAAAAAGGATTAAAAAAGAATTTTTAGTATCAAAAAGAATAGTTATGACATCCATATAGATGAATGGAGATAATAGAAATTTCTATTTCAATTGGCTAAAAGTCATGCCTAATGGACTTCAAGGAGGCTATTTGAGGCCTTATTAGAAATTAGGATTACTCTTTTGGATTATTCAAACATCAAAAGTTAGAATCAATAAGTTTATATTTCTATAAATGATTTTGGTACTAAAGTGGAGTAACTTTGAGTCTTATTGAACAAAATAAATGCATTCAAAGTAATGGTACTAATTTTGTATCTATTATTACTCTTTGATATATACCTTGCATATGTAAAAATCAATAAAGAATTGATATCCAAGGTTGGAGAGAACATAATTTTGACAACATTATACATATATGGCTTGATGAATTCTAAGATAGGATGAAGGAGATATTGGAAGTTGAAATCAGCACTTGCAATCTAAAAGCACTAAATGACCTACTTAAATAGTGGTGTATTTTAAGCTATATTTTAAGCAATTTGACAAGATTTTGCTTCAAAATATTCAAGAGTGTGTATTTTTATGTTACAAAGCTATATACAAAAACTTCATAATATTAGCATTTTGGATTTTTGAAATATGAAAAAATAGTGCTTGGATGTCTGTAATCATTGAATTTAAGCACCTACTAAGATTTTTGAGATATTTAACAATCAAAAGCAAATCTAAAGTTGACTTTTTTAATGATAAAGCTAAAGGATATAAGTTATATTTAAAGAAATTTGACAAAAATTGAATGGTTGGATCAAGTATTATTAGATCCTTAAATTCAAAAAAAAATTAATCCTTTGTGGGTGAATAAGGTATTGAAAGGTTTTGTTATAATTTGAGCATTTTGTACAAACTACAAGGGATTTTGGAAGCCAAGGCTTTATAGAGGTAAAAAAAAATATTGATATATAGAGCTATGATAATATTTTTGATATAAAGATGAGATTTTCAAAGAGGATTATATATATTTTTTTGAAGTTACTAAGAATCTAATTTATCAACAATTGGTTAATTATGATTTGGTAAAGAGATGGATGTTAAGAATTTTCTAGATGCCATAGAAAAATCTTAATTAAAATCCTACTTAAATATAAGGGATTTTTATAAATAAAAAAATATATTTTTATTATTATATTTATTTATCCTTCTTGTTAAACATAAATCACTTATAAGAGCTAGGCTAATAAATTATAAGTAAATTCTAGACAACATATGTGCTATGGCATTTTTTTTGTCTTTAATATGCACTAGAATTGGATTAAGAGATTTGATAAAAGCTATCTATCTTAACATGGTAATATCTGGAGTTGAACAAGTTGAAATCATACCAAGTAAAGGTAAACAATCAACTTCCAACACTACATTTGCTCCAATTAAATAATTCTTTTCTGCCTTTAATGTTGTAATAACTCCGCATAGCTCTCTTTTTACTTACGGATAAGCTCGTTGTCGCTCAATCAAAATCCTTGTTCCAAATCTAATTGCAAAACGTCTTCCATTAATATCATCTTGACCAACAATCCAATCTATAGCAATTGAACTAGTATCCACCATCATCACCATTGGTTGATCATTTTTATAGTCAATTTATTTTAAAATGGATGGAGATCTTAAAATATTCTTTAAAGATTCAATAGCTTCATTTTGATCTTTTTTCCACTTGAATTTATTTCTCTTCCGTAAGAATTTGTAAAGAAGCTCTGATATATGGGCAAAATATGAAATCCAAATATGATAGAAAATACATGCTCTCAAAAACCTTCTTACTTCAATTATACTATTATATGGTTTCATCTTAGTAATAGCATCCACCTTCTCTGGATTTGGTTTTCTACATGGCTTCCACATAAATGACCAACATGTTAAGGACATACTTGTTAGAACCTTCTAGAATATTTTAGAATTTTCTTAGAATTCTCTAGAACCTTCCAGAGCCTTCTAATATCTTCCTAGTGTCAAGGACATACTTGTTAGAACCTTTTAGAATATTCTAAAAGTTTCCTAGAACTCTCTAGAATCTTCCACAGCCTTCTAATATCTTCCTAGTTAGTAGAAGTTGCTTAAGAAGCTCCCTAGTTGGAGGAAGCTGCTTGAGAAGCTTCCTAAATAGGATTATATATTGGAGTCGAGGCTGAAGAGTTCTTGATCCTGAATAACACCTCTCTTGAATACAGGCTCCCTCCGATGTTATTTTTGTCTCTTTCATCCCTGATTAATCTAATTCTTGCCAGTTCTTCTTAAATTTCTTGTTTAGACTTCCAGTCTATATTCTGAGTCCATGATAGTTTGTCGAGACTACTCACGCGAGATATCAAGTTAGTTTTAACTGCTTATTTGGAGTGTAGATTACCCCTCTTCTTGAAGATACACTAGTATTTTAGAGGTTGCGGATTATCCTCCTCTAAACTGATATCTTTTTGTCATAATATTGGAGTCTTATTTTTCTTGGAGAGAGTAGATTATCCCTCTTTTTGAAGATCTTAAGGTGTTTTAGAGGTTGCGGAGTATCCTCTTCTAAACCAATATTTCTTCCTTGTAGAAACAATTACTTTCTTTCTCTTAGAATGATTGGAGGTCAAGACATTAATAT